>PVHY01018387.1:0-29361 GCA_004024945.1 Uropsilus gracilis
GTGTGTATTGGTGAATGGTATATATGTGTAGCATAAGCGAAGTGTGTGTGTTACGTGTGTGATGAGGGTACCCTACGAGTTATGTATAATGTGTACGTGTGTCTGTGTGCTGTAGTGTAAGTGGTGATAGACGCAGACAAACAAGAGCAAGGATATGGGATGTGCGTTGAAAAAAAGAACTGCGATCTTCACGTAGAGATTCCAGATTAGTACTTTCTAACTCAGTTGGGACTGGATCCCGGTAGGAGGAAAGTGGGTCAAGAAAGGCACGGAAACTGGTGCCTGCCTTGGATTATTTTATTGGAAAGTACTCATTCCCCAGAGAAGAGGGAGCGTCATCCCAAAGGAACCACCCGGCCCTGCCTCCGGATCCGGAATCAGTCCCTAGGAGGGTCCAGTCAGCTTTGCAGAGAGCAGACCTGAGTCCACGAGGCAGTAGAGGAAATCTCCAGAAGTCGCCCCAAAGCAGAGCTGAGCTCTGTGCGTTCCCAGGAATGTCTCAAGAGAAAGTGAGGCGCAGCCTGGAGGGGCTGCTGGGGACAGGACAGAGAGCAGTAGGGAAGCCAGGAAGCCTCCTGGACTAGCCGCGCCGACAGAGAGCCAAACGACTCGCTTGTGACAACAGCGACAGGGAGGAAAAGTTTCAAGCTAAGACTTTCGAGAAGAAACGTTAGTCTTTGCGTCTAGAGGCTCCCTGAGACAGCCCGTCTTTGGAGGGGGAGTGGCGCTCACTGCACCCAGCGGAGTCGTGCCACCACCCGGTCGCATCCTGCAAGTTTTGCCCCTTTGCCCCGGGCAAGTGCCAGCTCTACGCAGGGCAGGGCGTGCTTCTGCCCCCATTTCCACTCCAGGGTGACAGATTCCACGCTCATGGGTGCAACAAGCGGCAGGAGCACTGGACACACAGCAGAGACGAGGAAGGGCAGGGATGTTTTTTATTGTGTCTTTCTGCGTTTCTTTCCATCCTGGAGAAGGGAGAGGACAGGCGCGTTCCCACTGCCCTCTCGGCACGAGCGGATCACTTACCTCCCCACATGGCCAGCGCCGGGAGGCTTTCCCCCGCGCGGAGCTCGCCGGCAGCCACGCGCCCAGCCCCAGAGTAGCCCGCCGCGCGCGGGGCACGCCGGGACTTGTAGTCCTCCGCGGACTGGCTGGGTGGGGCGAGGGTCGGACGGCTGGGAAGGGGAGAGGGCGGGGAAGTTACGGAGGGAAGGGACTTGGGCTTGGACTTTGTAAATATAGGGGAGGATATTTGCAGGAGCTCAAAACCTCCAGGGAGCTGTGGGAGGGAGTGCATTGGGCGGGGTGGGAGGCTGGGTCTGGTGGGGGGCAACACTTCTAGCTAGAGGTATTTTAAAATTGTGGGTTTTCAGACGAATACCATTTTCTTTCTGACTTACTCACAGATGGCAACTGATGAAGTTTTAACTAGGTTTTGGCAGTGATGACAAGTAGAGTTCCAGGCCAACTTCATATTATTTAGGGCCTTTCTCTTGCTTCACCCTGAGCAAACTCGTAGCATTCTTTGCTTGGAACAGCTGATATTCTGTTGCTCACAGAATAAGTTAAAGCCCAGGACATGTTACAGGATGAATAACTTCAATTTACAGTTTGTAAAGCAGTTTTTACTTTATTGGTTCATTATTATTACAACCATAAAGCAAACTAAGTTTGGCAGAGAAAAACTCAAGATGCAAGATGCAGGAAACTTTTTTTTTTTTTTTTTTTTTGTATTCTTACCTGCTGTGGCCTGAGCCACTCCCCATTATTCAATTACTTCTGCAACCTTTCTCTTCGCAGCTGGGAAGAGAAAGTGCGGAGGTGGGCTGCTGACAGATGTGGGGGGAGGTGGCGGGTAGTAAAATAAAAGAAGCTAGCTGTGATGGACTTTCTTGAAATAGCTGATGGGGTGGGGTGCTAACAGTTGCCGGGGGTGATTAGGAAAATGAAAGGAGTTAGCTGTGATGGACTTTCTTGAAATGGCTGATAAATGAACCCTTACTATACAAGGAAATAATATGACCAAAGTAAGAACCTGTGAGTTGCAATAGTGGAATACGAAGAAGACAGGGCAGTGCTAGACACTGAACACAGGCACACCTTGGAACTATTGCTGGTTGATTTCTAGACCTCTGCAAAATCCTGTATCACAATACAGTGAGTCATAGGAGATTTCTGCTTCCCAGCGACTGTAAACATTTTGTTTAAATTATACTGCAGACTATTAAATGTGCAATAGTATTGTGTCTAAAAATGTACATACCTTAATTAAAAATGTTTTAGTGCTTTAAAAATGTTCACAGTCATCTGAGCCATGGCGAGTTGAGGGCTGCTGACTAATTAGGGTGGTGGTTGCTGAAGGTTGGGGTGGCTGTGGCAATTTCTTAAAATAAGACAGAAATGAGGTTTGCTAAATAAATCTGTAGCAGGCGAACTGTTTTTAGTATTTTACCCACAGTAGAACTTCTTGCAAAGTTGGGAGTCCCTTCTCTCAATCCCTGCTGCTGTTTTATCAACTAAATTAATGTAATACTTGGAATTCTTTACTGTCATTTTGACAATCTTCACAACATCTTCACCAGAAGTAAATTCCACTTCAAGAAACCACTTTTTTCATACATAAGAAGGAACCACTTATTCGTTAAACTTTTAACATGAGTTTAAAGCAATTCAGTCTGAAGATGTGTCTTCAGATTCCACTTCTAATTCTACTTCTTTTGCTATTTCCTCCAACTTTAAACTTTCTCTACTGAAGTCTTGAACTCCTCAAAGTCATCCCTGAGGGTTAGAATCAACAATTTCCAAACTTCTCTAAGTATTAATTTTTTCCCTTAAAAGTAATAATTTTAACATATAACTGATGGGGTAAAGAAAAAAACTACATTAAAATAGACATTGTTATATTTCCCCCCACTTAGTGATGGGATATAAGGGATACTGGATAGAATAAGAGTGAAACCATGACCCCAATATAGGCAGTGTATTTGTTCATAAAATTTAAGCATTGCATTAGCTGCGTCTGAAAAACACAAAAGGTAAAAGAGGCCTAAACAGTAAGGGTACTTTCACTTTGTTGCAAATTCCAGGTGTGGATTCTGGGTGAGAGAATGTATCACCTGGAGGGTGTGTAGAGGGAAATTGGAGCCTTTGGCTTTTAGAAGGAAGAAGAAATAAAAAGAGATACAAAGGCAAGGAGCAGAGACTAGAGAGACAGATTTTTGGGGAGAGGAGAGAGGTGAGCATGGCAGACTGGCAAAGAGCAGCCCAAGTGACCAGGCTGGTCTGAAGCCCCCTGGAAGGGTGAGCTGGTAGTGGCAAGGAGCCATAGTGGCTGGCAGAAGAGTGGTTGGTGTGGAGAATGTGGCACCACAGCGAGGTGGCATGGAAAGCTGGTACCTGGAGATTGCCAGGGATGTGGAAAGCTGATATGTGCATCACCAATTGTGGAAGAAATTTGAAGTACCTTGGAGAAGTGGAGCAGCGCGGAACTCTGTAGAGAAAAGAAGAAAAGAGAGGACACTGAAGACTGAACTTTGTGAAAGTGCCTATCTCTGAGGTTTGGAGGGGCAAAGGGGCACCGTCTTGGACTATGTTTGGGACTTTTGGACTAAACGGTGACTGGAGTAAGATAACTGGCCACTTGTGGCTTTGAAAACTTTTCATTTTTCCTGGTTAATTTCCTTGTAAATAAAACCCTGTCGTTGAATTGTATTTGAGTGGCAGCTGCTACCCGTGGGTGAAGCGGACCTGTGGATTGGTGGTTAGCGGCTTTTGCCCCCTTTTGTTCCAGTTTCAAGAGTACATTTTTCTATATGAGGAAAAGAATTTAAGGCAACATGTTTGGTAGAATAGCCAAAAATATAAACTGAGGAATAAAACAAAACTATTAATCACATTTATTAACAAGTTGGAGAACGAAACTGTGAGAATGAGACTGTGGTTTGCAGAAATGTTAGCACATTAGAAGCAACTACATTCAGATGAACTTTATGAATATACCTTTAAACAATAATTTAGATTTTCCATCATAGGGACATTGGTTGTGAACTGACAACTCTCACCTGTTAGTAGATACGAACAACTCAGTTCAGAATAACATTTCAAAAATCATCACACCATTATGGCATCAGCGATGATTATCAGAGAACTAAGAGTAAAGGCATGATCCACACCAGGGGATCGACTGCTGTTATCTAAACAAGTGTGTATTTACATACTCAAGTGTGATATTAAAGAGTAAATATGTTGTAGAAATGAGAGGCTATCAGAAGGAAAAGGGGAGGGGAGAAGAATGAGGAGGGGAGCTCAGTAGCCTGTGATAGAGGACGGTGGGTATTTAAGGTGGTTATGATATGGTAGTCACAGCTGAAGGGAAGATCCCATACTTCTAAATATTATATAACTTTGTAAGTAAGCCAATGAAAATTTTAAAAACGCATGATAATAAAAATAAATTAAAAAGCAAACATTTTGTTTTAAAAGTTGAATCCCAGATTGACACATTATTGGCCTCTTTTGAAAAAACTAATTCTATATGAGGAAGTGACATTACCCATGAAATAGTCAATAATGAAAATTTCCACATGTAAAGGGAAAAGAGAAAGTATTTCAGAATAGAGCTCCTGTTCTTGATTTAAAATACCAACACACCATTTCTACCACCCTGAGTCAACACTTTAAAAACAATTTAAAATTTGTTCAAAGGCATCATTAATATAAATTCAATTTCTTAAGCTTTTTTTAAAATTGAGGTAGTGTTGGTTTACAGTGCTTCATCTAAAGGTATAGGTTCACATGTGAATCACCCCAGCCAAACCAACAACACATCCATAATTCTCCATTAACCATTGTGCCTTCTCCTCCTTTTATTATTATAAAGGTTATTATGGTTTTATACTATAGTGTGCTATCTAACAGTGTGTTACCTCCATTCATTTTTGTCAAATTACTTTGGCTATATGTTGGGTCTTTTGTAATTCCATATGAATTTCTGTAATGTTTGTTCTGTTTCTTTGAAGAACAAGTTGAAGTTTTGGTAGGAAATGCACTGAATCTGTATACTGCTTCGAGTAAGATAACAGTGTTAATTCTCCCAGTTCATGAACAAAGACTAATTTCCATTTCCTCATGCCTTCCATTTCTTTAGATAATGCTTTGAAGTTTCCATTATACAGATCTTTCACCTCCTTTGTTAGGTTTACTCCTAGGTCTTTAATTCTTTTTCATGTAATGGTAAGTGAGATATTTTTTCTTGGTTATTTTTTCCTCTAGTTCATCATCATCATCATTATTATTTTATCTGTTTTATTTTACATCATTATCTATCCCGGGGTTCTCCCACCACCTTATCACCAGTGAACCATCTTCTTAGTCTTTTGTGCCCCTCCCATTCCCACTTTGGTTCGTTTTTTAATATATGGGATAACATACTTTTTTCTTTTGATTGTGTAGTCATCCATGTTATACTGGTTTACTGTTTTCTACAGTGTTGGGTGTAATCTTTAGGGATATATATGTATATCTCTCCCATGAATCACGAATGTTCTTAATGCCATCTAGATGGTGGATCCTTTTCAGAAGTATTTGCTTTACTTTGTCCAGATCCATCTGTGAATCACTTCTATGTCAGCTATGACCTTATGAAATATATTTCTTAATAATAAGATTTGAAAGTCAAAGCTGATCCTTTATCCCTGGATTGCAGAATGAATGTTGTGTTATGAGAGATGAAGACAACATTAATCACCTTGTACATGAACTCTGGAGTACCCAGATGCATTATCAGTAAGCTGTAGTATTTTGAAAAGAATGTTTTCCTGAACAATAGGTATTACAGTGAGCTTAAGAGCCTGGAAACCATATTGTAAATAGCCTCATTCAAGTTTTGCTGTTCCACGTAGAGAGCCCAAGTTGAGTAGATTTAGCATAATTATTTAAGAGCCCTATGAACTGGGGAATAGCAAATCTGTTGTTTAGTGTAGTCAGTTTTATCAATTGTCAAGTGTCTTAACTAAAACTGCATAACTTGCTACAGCTTCTACATAAGCTCTTGTTGCTTCACCTTGCATCTTTATGTTATGCAGACAGCTCCTTTCTTTAAATCTCATTAACCAAATTCTGAGTCTCTTGTGGTGACATATACAAATGGGGATAAAGAGGTTATTGAAATCAGTTCCAGAGAGATCAGAAAATAAAACAGTAGGGAGGCCATGAGTGTGGAGATGTGTTTTGGTTTCCCAACTATGTGGGTAGAAATGAGTAGCTCTGTGGATCAGGTGGATTCCTGGTTCAAGTTGATAAGATTTGAGGCCTTGGGGATGGGAGAACTCAAATTGGAAGCAATGCTCATTCTTGACTTTTTATAGGAGAGGGGCTGATTTGCTCTGGGTAGATAGCCTTTTCCTCCTCTGCTGTTGATCTTTTAGATGGAGTTGAAAATCTGGGGGCAAATTGGTAATACTACTAAGCATAAAAACTGGTAAACAGTATTGACTTAATCAGGATCTAGAAGAGGGGGTTTTAGTTTTAGAAATGGAAGATAAAGTATAGAATTTTGGTACCGAAGTGGACAGTCTTAATGTGAAGGAATGCTCTAAAACTGAAGAGAAGAGCTAACAATATTTTTAGGGTGAAGTGAAGTAGCCATTAGAAGCAGAAACATGAAAATTCAGAACAGAGGGGTTATGGGAATAACATCCTATAGAATATGGGACTATGAACTGTTGATTCTTACAAGGAAAGTGAAGAATGGAAAGACAATGGTATGATTTAAGAAAATTCTAAAAAGATAAAGAGAGACTATTTTAAAGTATTATTTATTATGAAAACAAAATATATGTTAAAATCAACACAACCCGAAATTTAATGATGAAAGGAAAAATTCCAAAAAAAATTATATCTGGAATTATTCTTCTTAAATGTTTGGTATATATTATCTAATTTTTTTCTGTTTTCTCATTGAAAACATCTGATTTCTTTTTGAACAATTGCATAAGTATTTAAAATATAACTATTTTTATAACTATTTATAAAATTTATGTAAGAAGTATTTACTGAGCATTATTATATAGCAGATGGTATCAATCTTTCCGATGATTTTTTTGCACCTTCTATATTCATATTTTTCTTTTTGAAACGATCTAACATCTTTTTTCTCTCTTCATCAAGCTTTATGTATCTTAATGTTACATTATTTGGTACATATACAAGAACAACTTTCTTGTGAGTGGTATTTTTTGTCACTATAAAGTGACTCTCTTCATGCCATAATCATTTTTAGAAATAGTTTGTTCTATCCTTATTGAAATTTATTTATATTTCAATTCTATCAATTTAATCTTATTTGTTTAATCTGTTTATATTTTGAATCCATACTGTTTCTTTGTTTACTCTTTTGCTTTATGATCTGCTTTCTTTGCTTTAGATTTGCTTTAATTTTTATCTTCCTCTGTATTATTACCTATTTATTGCTCTGTAACAAAGTACTCCAACATTTAGCAGCTTAAAAAAAACATACATTTCTTAATTTTATACTTTCTTTGGGTCAGAAATCCTGACAGCATCTAACTCAGACTTCTACTTTAGTGGTTTTCTCACAGTTGCAATCAAGGGTTTGAATTGGGCTGTGTTCTCTGCTGAAGGCTCAACATGGGAAGGATTTGTTTTCAAGCTCGTAAATGGATTTATTTTCTCAAAGTTTTGAGAGCCTTAGGTTTTTGCTAGGTGGCCCTCTCAATGCAGTAACTCACAACACAGGAGCTGGCCTTTATGAAAGTAAAGCTCCCATGAAGAGTCAGAGAAAGAATGTCAACAAGACAGAAGTAACAGATTTTTATAGCTTAATTTCACAAATGAAATCCATAATTTTCCTACATTCTCTTAGTTGGAAGCAAGTCGTTTTGTCCATTCTGCTTATCAGGACATGAATACCAGGAGGTGAGGCTCACTGGAAGTCAATTTTAAAAGACCACTTGCCACACTCTGATGATTTGAAAGTTGCAAATTATATTAAAATTGCATCCTTACATTTGTGTTTCTCAATTTACCTTAGAAATAAAATGCTGGTGAAAGAATATTAGCTTAATTTGCTGAGATTATTTCTCTTCTTTTCTCCCCATATTTCTATTAATTTGGAGGACAAAAATAAGTCTTATTCCATTCTATATTATCAAAGCGTTATACTTTGTCTTATGTAATTTTTTCTTTAAATCATTATAACTATTTTATACAAATTTTATGACAACGTATGAGTTACTTAACTTTATATAGAAATGCATTCAAAGGACAGGGCTAAACCTTTTGTACTTCATGAATTTCACTCATCTGTTCATTATCTTCATTTTTTCCCAATATATTTTTCAGAAGTACACAGTCAATTGTGGGTTTTTGTTTTTGTTTTTGAGTTCCTGCATGTTTGAGAATTTCATTCTTTTCACTGCTTCTTATGAAAAGTGGTTAGACTGGATATAAAAAAATTTTTCCTCCTCATTATTCATTAACAACTATTCCATTTTCTTCTAGCATCTAATACTGCTTGGACTATATTATTTTTGTTTTTAAAGATGACCTTTTCTCTCTACTTAGATGACTATAGGACTTCTTTTCAATCCTGAAGTTCTGCAAAATGTTATTAATGAATGTCCTTGGTACTTTCAGAATCAATTTTAAGATAGCCATTTCAGAATATTATTCTAGTATGTAAATATTTTTCAGTTTTGTTTATTCATTCACATCTTCACAGATAGCAATCATTCATATGTTGGTTCTTCATTGTCTCTTGTTCACATTTTTCATCTTCTTTATGGGTTATTTCCCACTAAATTCTGTGTGATTATTTTCATTATCTTGCCTTTCATGTCTGATTTCCTTAGTTTAAATTTTACTCCTTGGCACTGTTATTATGATTTTCAGTGAACTCACTTTTTTCCTCCCTGTTTATTTTCTCTGCTTTTCCTCTCCCTTTACCCTTTTCCCAATGCTTTTACTGTTGCATGGATTTCCTGTAATTTTTTTCTGACTTAAAAAAAAAAACCACACCTGTGTGTGAAGAAAATCTGTGGAATCTATTTGATCATTTTCTTTGCTCTTTCTTCATGTTTACCTGTGTAGTGTTTGAATCACACACACATAAAATGTACTGGTGGGCTGAATATTGATGCCTCATGATCTTTGGTCATTCATTCAGTGACACTAGTTGGGACATGAGGAAAATCTGCTATGCGTAAAGAAAAGAGAAAGTGAAATTTATTCACTTATGTTTTTTAAAAATTTTTTTTTTACTTTTTAACTACATTTGCTAACTTGTAATAATATAAGAAGCAATCTTTAAAAAACTACCAAGACCAGAAAAGAAATAAAAATGCAACTATGTAGCTATTGCCTCCTACAAAATTGTTAAGACTATGGGGTGGCTGAATTTTTAAGCTTCTTGGCAACCCAAACTAGGGGGGAAAGAAGCACTTAATAGCATATAAGATTCTTGTTGACTCTAAATGAAAATATATCAGTTACTGAAGGATAAAATTTTTATAACACTCAGTTCTGAAAAAAGAATCACCTGCAACAGAGCTCTTAATGAATTTGATTAGAAAAATACAATAGAAGCATTCAAGTAGCTCTTTCTCATAGCATTGCTTACTGAAAGCTGATAATCTGGCATGGTAACACAGTCCAGAGAAATTTCTGTGGTTCTAACAAGTATGATCTAAGTCTATTTGGAAGATAAAATCTCTTTGGAGAAATAAATAATACTACTGGTTGAATTATGTCCCCTCTTCAAAACATGTCGAAGTTCTAATCTCCAGAACCTTATAATGTAACCTTATTAGGAAACGGAGTCTTTGTCGATATAATTAGTTAAGATGAGGTCATGCTGGCATAGAGGAAGGGCCTCAATCCTGGTGTCCTTGTCTGAAGAGGAGAGACACAGAGAAGACACTGTTGGAGAACACAGACACACAAATGGAAGATGAAGATAGAGACTGTGGTTTTACTATTACAAATCAAGGAACACCTGGGGTTAAAGAAGCTGGACAAAGCAAGGAAGGATACTTCCATAGATATTTCAGAAAGTGCTTACTTTTTCCAACACCTTGATTTCAGAGTTTTGGCTTCCATATTCTGAGAAAATAGAACTTGGATGTTTAAGGCACCCATTTTGTGGTATTTGATTATGGCAGCCTCAGGGAAATGCTTTTCAATCAGTAATGTTTCATAAATCCCTTGATCAGAATTTGATATGAATTGACCAGTAAGAGAATTGGATAGGAGACTAAAGTGGGTTTTACATGCTGATGTTGAAGATGTATACATATGCTTTAAATGAAAATCTGCTAACATATATAAGCTAAACATCCCTTGTGAATATCATCACACTTAAGCTTCATACCTAGAAAGCTGGTTAGCACACCTGCTTGTAAGTAGGGCCAAGTGCATATTTGGGAACAAATCCAGTTTTACCTTTACAAGTCAGTAACTTGACTTTTTTTGCATTAAATAAATGAACATTGCAGAGATAATTTAATATACATATACAAAGTTTACAAAACAGCTGATACCTGTTCCTTACTGCAAAAATTGAAATCATGGACATGATTACAACTATAAATCAGAAAAAAATCAAAATGAAGAAAATGTAGAATACTTGATATACCAGGATGTATAGCAACAAGCAGAAAGCAAATCAAATTGTCTGTTAAACTAGTCCTGGTCATTGATAATTCATCACTGAAATCCAGGATTTCTATCTTTACTTTCTCTACACTAAGAAGGATGTATATCTACATTTTCTAAAAATCTGTCTTCTTTTCTTTCCTTTCTTTATTCCCTCTCATTCAGAGACTTTTATTCCTAAGTAGATGGTATTAAGCAAAAGTTTAAACAATCTCATCGCTTCATTCAAAGGTCATTTTTTAAGACATTTTCCAAGACACAGCAACAATGCAGAGACATGGAAAGGAGATGGAAGGTGTTGGAGAGTTAGAAATAATCACAAAGCCCTGAATTAAAATCAGGTATACAGAAGATGGCCAATTAAAGACAGACTCAGTAACAGGAGAAAGATGCATTAAATAGCAGACTTAGGATGACATTAGTGTCCATGTAATAATGGGTATAACATAGTGATAACTGGACCCAGAATCAGATATAGGGACAAGGAAGGCTCCAGTGATTACTCTCTTATGTCCTAAAGCATAGGAAATTAGAAATAATAAAATGTTAAGTAAAAATATACAAAGGATTTCTCTTATGTTGAAGCACTTAACAGGAATGATAAAATATATAAACCTTTTAAATGTAAGGGCAAATTTAAAAGTAATATGAGTGTGTTTGATATGTTAAAAATATTACAAAGGTTATGAAGACGTGAGGCAAGAGAGACTATAAATATGCCCATCATATTTGAAAAAGAACAAAAGAGCACGTAGAAATTTTAAAAATTAAAATTAAGAGAAGAGCACAATTTAGGAGACCTTTAAGATGTGGGAAGAATAGATTAAAGTCTCTTAGAAAGGATGCGGCACATGAAAACTATTGCTGGAAAATATGACAGAAATGTTTAAAACAATGGAGAACAGAGTGATAAGCTCAATATGCCCCTAGCCAGAATTTCCAGAGGAGGTTAGAGGGGAGGTAACAAAACACAATTTGAGGAAACATGAATGTGACATTTTTTAGAATGAGTGAAAAATAGTAGCCTCAGATTCTAAATCCCAAATATCCAGTGAGATAAATTTAAATACACACACACAGAGCACACCCTTAAACTTGTAAAACTTCAAAATGTCAAAGACAAAGAGAAGATATTAAAATTAGCCCAAGAAAAAAAATAGATTATTGACAAAGGAATAACACGGAGACAATGGAATTCTCTCCAAAACACTTTTATTTACTGAAATTTTTTTTCCTGATATTGTCATTTTTTTTAATGTGCTTAGCGAATAGAAATAGAAAATTGTTTACTCATTTAGAACTCTTGGTCAGAAAAAGTGAGATTATACTTTGGCTACAAATTAGCTCTGAAACTTCTGTAGTTTAGCATACAAAAGTTTATCTCTTGTTTTCTGCAGCCAATGTGGGTCAAGGGACTACTGCTACAGCTACTCACTGACTCAGGCCAAAAGGAGCCACAGGACTTATGAGATGATTTCAGAAGGGAAACAGGGCCACTGAGGGACACACATTCTAAATGTCTTTGGGAGTGAAGCATCATTTCCAGTCACAGTGCACTGCTTAGAATGAGTCACAAAGTCACAAACTACCTGCAAGGGAGATTGATAAATAAATGAAGAGACTCACATGGATATTTAGTAAATACTAACTTCCTCAGCCACAAATGTTTTTCAAAATAGGGATGAAATCAATGTAGTTTAGATAAACACTGCAAAGTTTGTCAGTCAACTCTTAATCAAGGAGCTCATAAGGTTGTCTTCAAGAAGGAAAATGATCTGAGAAGGAAATTTGAAATAGAAAAGCTAATTGTCAGTCAAGGTAAATCTAAACAAATATTTATGGTGAAAAACAATATATATAGTAAAATACAACTTGTAGAGTTAAAAAATAATCAGCTTTAAAGTGGAAGAGGTAAAAGGAATTGAAGCATCCTCAGAGTACTACATAATTTGGAAAATTGTAAAGATATTAAGTGTAGACTTTGTTAGGTTAAGCGTGTTTGTTCTCATTTCAATGAATTAGATAAAGAACAGAAACAAGGTCTAAAATTCTAAAACTAGAGAAGGAAAACATTGGGGTCAAGAAATGAAGGAATTAAAAGGGGGCAAAAGTGAGAAAAAAGAAAAGGGAAAGTCAGAACAAATAGTTATAATTGATGATAGAAATAAACTATATTAATTAAAGTAAATAACCTAAACCTTCACTTGCAAGAAAGGGTGTGAGATGTGATTAAGAAATCAAAATCTATGCATTTGCTTTTTATGAAAGGCACACTGAAAACAAAGAACAGTTGAAAGTAAAAGGATATGAAAGATATTTCAGGCATGTTTTCTTTTTTTGTGTGTGTGTTTTGTTTTGTTTTGAGACTAGGTCTTGCTATTTTTGCCCATGGAACCACAAGCTTTCGTTGCCCGGGGTACCACAGACTCAAGCAGTCCCCAGCCTCAGCTTCCCAGATAGCTGGGATTACAGGCACGCGCCACCACACCCAGCTATTTTTTTGGAACTAGGTCTCACTACGGGCCCCAGGCAGGACTTGAACTGCCCCGGCTGCTTCATTGGCTGAAGCTTACAGGCACGAGCCACCGTGCCCGGCCCATGTCAGGCATGTTTTAACGAAAAGATTTGGATTATGTACATCATATAAAATAAATGTTGGGTAAAAAACTTTATGAGAGACAAAAGAAATCATTTAATAGTGATAAAAAGTTTTCATTCACCAGAAGATGAAATGGTTCTAATTTTTGCCTACTTTATAACTTCAAATTTTGATACCATAAAAGGATATTTGACATATTTACAAAGAAAAATGTGAAATTCTCCACATAGTGAATCATTTCAATATATTTCACTAATAGACAAAATATATCAAAAAATGGCAAGAATATAATTTATTTAGACAATGCATAAAGTTTAATAATGAACACAAGGGATCCCCTGCACTCCAAATGAAAGTACATTAATTAGTTTTGGTCATTCATATTACACTACAATAATTGACCATGAATTTGTAAAGTCAATCTCAGTTTCAAGGAATGTTTTTTAAAACGACTGTTTTCTGACTACAATTCAATTAATATTGTTAGAAATATTACTAGTAATTACTAATATTACTAGTAATTTTGTTAGTAATTACTAGTAATGTTGTTATTAATATTACTACTATAGCTAATGTTATTAGATATTATTAACTAAAAAATTAAAAAATTAATTTTGAAAATTGAAAAGTACTTTAAAAAAACTCATCAATCAATGAGTAAATCATAATGATATATAGAAAATATTCTAACTGAAAAACAATAAGCAAAACTTGAAAGCAAACAGATATCTTAGAGGTATATTTGAGCCATAGATGATTGTATTAGAAATTAAGAAAGGCTGAAATTTATTGAGCTAATTCCCAAGAAATGAACCAGAATGAATTACACAGACCAGAAGAAAATAATGGCAAGTCCAGAAATTAATGTAAAAGAAATTAAAGGTGCCGGGCATGGTGGCACGTGCCTGTAAGCCTCAGCCTATGAAGCGGCTGAGGCTAGCGATCACGGTTCGAGTCCCGCTCCGGGCAACACAACGAGACCCAGTCCCAAAAATAGCTGGGTGTGGTGGCGTGTACCTGTAATCCCAGTTACTTGGGAAGCTGAGGCTGAAGATTGCTTGAGTCTGTGGTACCCTGGGCAATATGAGCCTGAGGGCAAAAATAGCGAGACCTAGTCTTAAAAAAAAAGAAAAGAAAAAGAAATTAAAGGTAAAAAAATGAAATTCAACAATGCCAAAAGTCAGGGTTTTGAAACAGAATAAAATCAACAAATTTCTAGCCTGATTTAAACTAGAATAAAAAGAGAGAAGGCAATTGAGTGCCCAGAAATAAAGCCACACATGTATGGCCAACCAATTTTTGACAAAGGGACAAAAGGCATATTGGAACAAGGATAGCCTTGTCAATAAATGGTGCTGGGAAAACTGGACCACTATATGCAAAAAAACTGAACCTAGACAACTCCCTCACACCATGTACAAAAACTAACTCAAAATGGATAAAAGACTTGGATTTAAGGCTGGAATCCATAAACTACATAGAGGAAAATTGGGGCAAACCCTCCAAGGCTTACACTTCAGGAACCTCTTTCAGGACACATCTACAGATGCTAAATAAATGAAGAAAAACATAAACAGCTGGGACTACATCAAATTAAAAAGGCTCTGCACAGCAAAAGAGACAATAGCCAAAACAAAAAGAAACCCAATTGTGTGGGGAAAAAATGTTTGCCCTCCATACAAGTGATAAGGATCTGACAACACAGATCTACAAAAACTCACACAACTTAGCAAAAACAAAGCAAAAAGCCCCATCAAAATATGGAGAAAAGAACTAAAAAGACACTTCTCCTAACAGGAAATAAAAATAGCCAATAGGCATATGAAAAAATGTTCTACATCACTAATAATCAGGAAAATGCAAATCAGAATGAGTGCTGGCAATGGATGTGGAATAAAAGAAACACTTTTTACACTACTGGTGGGAACATAAACTGGTCCAGCCATATGAAAAATTGTGTGGAGGACTCTCAAACTACTGAAAATGGAACTACCATTTGACCCAGCAATTCCATTTCTGGGAATCTATCCAAAGGACACCAAAACACTAATTCAAAAAGACACCTGTACTAAGATGTTTATCACAGCACTATTTGCAATACCCAGGTTATGAAAACAATCCACATGCCCCAAAATTGATGATTGGTTGAAAAAGATGTGATATATTTACACAATGGAATATTATTCTGCAATCAAAACTGACAAATATGACACATTTGTGATAACTTGGATGGCCTACAGGGAATCGAATTAGCTGAAATAAGTCAGAAAGAAAAAGACAGAAATCATATGGTCTCACCTATAGATGGGATATAGAAATAATAAACAAAAGCCCAAGATAAAGTTGAATAAGCTAACAACAGAACTGGAACAAGCAGCTAGGGAGGGGGAGAGGGTAGGGAGAACTCATGGAAGGGAGGAGCACAAGAAGATCAAGATCAAGATTCATGGGTGATAAGATAGAGAACACCAAGGAATATAATGGTATAATACACACACACACACATATACACATATATTTATAAACAATAAATTGATTAATAAAAAATAGCAAAAATAGTAAAAAAAAGAAGGCAGAAAAAAATAAATAGGAATTCCTTGAATGTCAGAAATGTGAAAAAACTGGTAAATTACTACAGACAACTTGATGTCACATTTGAAGATTTAGATGGAAATAGCAAATTAATACATGATGACTAGGTCTATCTCAAAACACAAAGTGTTTTAACTTTTCAAAAATTAATGTATTTCACTAAATTATAGATTCATGGAGAATAAACTCATGCTCATCTCAGTGGACTCAGATAAATCATCCTATAAAATTAGTATTTGTTATGTTAAAGCACGAAACCAAAGAAACAAAAACTCTTAGTCAAATAAAGATAAAAGTTAACTTTCCTAAGTTGATAAAGAATATCAGACTCAGAACATTATTCACTGGTAGGAGCATTCTTAGACATTAATAAGAAGTCAAAGATGCTTTCTTATGCTATATACAGGGAACACAAAAAGTGATCATTTACCTCTAATCAAATAAAATGCAACTCCAAGTTGGTCTTCCAAGAATCCTAGAGTTCACACTGTCAGCATTCTAGCATTTTCCCTACTTTGACTTCTCTCCAGCTTACCCATTCCACAAATCTGAACATATCTTTCCTCTCCTTAAAAATCTAAGCATACTTCTCAACATTAACTTTAGCATACAAGTCTCATCATGCTCTGGCCCTAATCATCCACACTGTATCAACCTCCTCCACTCCCCTAGGTCTTTCTTTAACTCCATCAAATGGACTATCTTCCAAAACTCTATATAATGGTGTTCCACATCCCCATTCCTTAGGGTATGCTGTTTTTTCTTGTGTGGAAACACTCTATCTACCTTCTTCATCTAACTAATACTGATCCATCCTTCAAAAATTCTGGAACTTCATTTTCTATTTACTTCCAAAATTAGAAGTATTTCCTCTGCTATCCCCAATTTGTTTGTATCAGGATACTATCTGTAATACATTCAATGTACACCTTCTCTAATACTTTGTAGTAATAGTAATAAATATCAAAAAAAGTAATAAATACCAGCATTCTAGCAACTTGCATACATTATTTTTAATCCCAGTACAGATCCAAAAGGCACTTATCGTTAGTAGCATGTTAAGGTTAAGAAAACTGAGGCTTAGGGAGTAAGGAACCAATTCACCGTCATGCCCTGGTGATGCCAGCATCACACTCACAGCTAGTTCTGCAATGTCTCAGTTGACTCTGTCTCCCAACACCTGGTATCAGTGCTTACACTGTCCTGGGTAGATGAACTTGGGTAGATGACCATAAATCTGCATTGCAAAGAAAAATAAGACAAAAGCAAATCTGGAGTCAGACCTAGAAGGCTCATGCCTCTGCCTCTACTTCTACCTAATTTCTAAGATGGGAAAGTGTCTTAGCACTGAGCACTTGCAGAAGCAATTAGTCTAGCAAGTAGACAGCTGAGTGGGGAAGAACTTGGCCTTGGAAGCTACAGATCAATGGGAAGATGGAAAGAGCACCTTGACCCAGAGACAGGGTCTCTGTTGGTGCAACTTCTCTTTGTGAAAGAAATATGTTGTCATGCAATCTTTATCTTAGCTCCTTAGATGGGGTGATAGAGATTTGCTATCTCTGTGTGCAGCTGTGACCAAAGATTGATGTGGGACTTCATTTTAGTGTGTTGCGTGCATGCTGCCTGCCCTTGGTGTGTGTCCAAAACTGCTATTTTCTAAAAATAGAAACTGTTACTGCCTCTGACTCAGTCGCTCTCACTTCATGTTCTCTCCAGTACATTTGTCCTAAAAGAATCGACGCTTTTCTAGTTCCGTGCTTCATGTCGATTTTTAAAATGTTCAAGTTATTACCAAGAGACTTAAACCTTCTTTTATTAATTCCTGGAAGTTGGTGTCATGTGACTCAGAGGAAATACATCTCTTTTATGCTGTCTGTCTAAGGCTATTCAAGGTCATAAAGCCTCTTTTGCTCTGAGTCCCATGAATAAGATAAAGCATTAGTTAAAGTTACCCCCTTGGGGTTAGTTACACTTTTGGGAGGGGGGGCAGAATGAAGATCTGCCTCTGTATTAGCTTTCTTATCTTGCCATGACTGGCTGATATCTTCTTTATTCCATTTCCAGCAGTGTCTCTCCCCCCTCTCCCCTTTAATACCTTCCCTTTAAGTCACTGTCTAACAAGGCTTTCTCTGCAGCCCATGTAACAGGAAGTGGTAATGCAGCAAGGTCTGAGCACCTGCAATCGCACCCTCTGTGTTCTAGCCACTTGGTCCCCAGTCCCCTTTCAGCACCTCTACAAAAAAGCCCTGAGAAGGATTCTGCTTCCCTGACCCCTTCCTCCCCTCCCCAACCCAATAATAAGACCTCGATGTGATGATTACTTTTCCACTCGTCTTGTATTTTCTTTCATTGGGTAGACGCTGGGTATTTAATTCCCTGTGATGCCACCTCTTAGTTGCTTGTGACCAAGTCTCTTTCTCCCTGGCTGACTAGTCAGTCAATACGGTGGTGACTGGCTTAACAACAGTCTACTTTCTGCTGCTTACTTGATGTTCTCTGACAAAAAAATTAAGGATATGGGGCCAGGCGGGTTTCTGGTACAATCAAGAACTAACATTCTTCCCTTGATTTATTTTTTACATTTAGTTTTATTCCCTTTAGTTATATTGAGATGCACCTACAGCTCTCTCTAACTTTAGATGTATAGCATAATGATTTGACTTATACATGTTGTGAAAAGATTACCTCAGTAAGTTTGGTTAACATCCATCATATAGATATAAAAATAGAAAAAAGGAAAATGTTTTTGTTCGTGGTCAGTTGTTTTACCCATATTCATCAAATTGTACATCCTCACTACTTCTTTATCTTATCATTGGAAGCTTGTATCTTTTAACCATCTTCACCCATTTCCCATGCTTTCAACCCTGCCTCTCATAACCACAGAACTGATCTTTCTATGAGTTTTTCTTAATTTGTAAAAATTTTTTAGATTCCACATACAAATGATACATAGCTTTGATCTTTCTCTGACTCATTTTGCTTAGCCTAATGTTTTCAAGGGCAATTCACATTGTCTCAAGTAACAGAATTTCCTTCTAACCAGTGGGATATGTGTGTACATAACATACATATATTTATATGTGTGCAGGTATCTCAAAATAATTTTATCCATTCATCCATCAATACACAACACATCCTGGAGTCCTCTAACCTGAACCTGATTTTAGCAAGTTGATGCTGGACCTTCATTTTATGGATGCACTTTTGAGGCTAGGGGGATAGCAACCTGGACTATAAATCCCTAATCAAATGACTGTTTCAACAATGAATAGCCTAGAAACTCTGGCACCCTGCTTCTGGTATTGTGGGCATGCTTCCTCCCAGGAACTCCTAGAGTTATGCCTCATTATTTATTTCAAAATCGTACTTCAAAAGCCCTAATACACTGGTACAGAACTTTCTGGGACCTCTTCCTTGACATTAAATCTGTAGATCTGGGGCAAGGCCTGGGATCTATAATTTAAAAAAGCAACACTTAAAGATCAAACATACTTAAGAAACATACGTAAATCTTCCAGCACAATTCTCTTATTTTTCTTTACTTTTCCAAAGAGCAGCAACTGGGTAGTGTGAACTCCCTTTCCTGTAACTGGCCAATTGTTGTCAGACAGATGTGTCCAAATTTCTTCCCAACTTAGATCCACGTCTGATTTTTATTCCTAAAAGAGGTCTAATATGAAAAGTTCTTCCTAAGCAGGGGCAGATGTAGGTTTTTTCTGCCCGAAACTTGTATAATTTGGAGACGGGCTTTTTAAGGAAAAGCATCAAACTATAAATACGATCAAGTACAGAGTTTTGGAAGTGTCCCTGGGGATGAAGAACCCTGAAGTTTTTGTTACCTCTACAGCAATTCTGCCTCCAATTAGCTTTCTCATTTTGGAACAAATCAGAAGAACTCTGTTGTTCAAATTATTCTCTCTCCTTTATAGTAGGTGAACAAATTTTGTGCAAATAAAATAGAGGAGAGGGGGATGGGACAACCACAAAAAGATTTGGTTTTAACTTGGAAGAGTTAGAAGCAGAGTTTATAACCCAAATATGATGGCAGATTGCTGTGGGACTACACAGTGTGTGAACATCAGCAGATGGGGATGATGGTGGGTCATCTTGGAGCCTGGCAATCACAGTATTCTTGGGGTTACTAGAGTTTCCTGTTACTGGAATGTAAGGCAGTCATGCAAGATTGGCAGGGAGGAGGTGGGAATGGGAATGGAGCACTCGATCATGGTAGGTCTGTTGCATTTGTCCAGAGGGTTTGAACACAATGTTTTTGCTGACAGAGACTGTTGTAGAGCTTAGTCAGAGAAGTATCAAGACCAAATCAATTTTCAGACTGATTGCTGTGTGTGGTAAGATTATATGGAGGGTGGGGCCAAGGGTAAAGAGATTAGGGATAAAGAGCGCTTAAGAGGCAATTGCAATAATGCAGGAGAAGAAGAACAAGACTTGCTATCAGCAGTTGTGACCCAGCAGTGCTGAGGCCATAGGTACAGGGCATATTCCTGAGGTGAAATGGTTAGAAAGGTGGAAAGTGAGGGAAGGTCTCAGGTGACAGCTGTCTGCTGATTTGCAGAAGGGATACTTAACATTAAATGAATGCAGAAAGGGCAGGGTCAACATCAGTGAGAGTGGAAAGATGCCTACATTTGAACAGACTGAGTTTCAGCTGCTTATGAAACATTTGGCATGGATAGAGAAATAACGACCGCACCTGGTTGAGACTGAGCCTTTCCCAGGGCCTGAGAGTAGTTGTTATTCTGTCTTGGGGCTATGTCACAGCCTAAGCAAAATGTCATTTTCTGGTTGTCATTCTCATATTGTCATCATCCTGGTAACAGCCACTTTTTAGTGCCTGCTGCATACCACACTCTGTGCTATATACCTTGCACTCATCTACTGCACTTCATCCTCACACTCACCCAGTGAGATTGGTTGTGTTATTATTATTTCCTCCTTACAGATAAAGAAACTGCTGTCAGAACTATTATCCTGTTTGATAGATGAGGCAGTAGGCTTAGGAAATATAAACAGCGTTGTTCCAGGTTATGTAGTGAGTACATGATCTTTTGACTGCAGATCCTGTGCCATTAATTGAACAGCTACTTCGGTGCTATGTAGTGACAGGTGCTTTTCAGCAGGTGGGGGGGATGATTTACCACCTGACATGTGAGAGACAGCAAATAAAGCTAAGCAAGGTCAGAATCTACATACACAGGGGGAGAAGGGTCAGGTGTTCTCTTACTGGTCGATATGGAGAGGTTAGCATGTTGGCAATGCTTGTTAGCTTTTTCTTGGACTTTTCCCCCAGGTTTTTGCTATTTCTGGAAAAAAAATGAGGAATTGCTTCTATTCATTTTTAAAACCCCACATTCTTCAGTTTTCTGTCACAAGAAAAGTACAGTGTCCTGTCAGGTGGCCTTTCAAGGTTAAGATGGATGCTAAGGGAGTTTTACCACAGCACATTTTTCATCAAAGAAAGGGCAGTGGGTGTGAGAGGCATGTCAGACAGAGCATGTCTTCTTTTTAAAGAGGATTCCCGCAATGGCAGATAAATTGATCCGAAAAAACTACCAAGTGTTCATTATGTAAAAGTGAAACTGAAAAAAAAAAATGGTTCCCATATCTAAGGCTGTGCTGTGGAATTAAGATGAGATAAAGGAAATGGCCTTCAAGCACAGCTTTGTAAATGGTTTCTGGACAAAGGAAGCCCTGACTTTCAAACCTCTGGCTTCATGGAGGTCTGAGTTTAAAAAGCCTGGGGTCCCAGCCTTAAGCAAGCAAAAATACATAACTCTCTATAGTTATCTGGAATTTTCCTGAGAAGTCAAAAGACAAGGCTAAATATAGGCGTTCACCTTGAAATGTCATAAAGGTAATAAAAACAGGGCATGGTGGGTTAGGATAGGTTGAATAGCAATCTTCTCACTTCACGTTTTATTTGAGTTTCCAAGCAACAGAGCTTATTGAAACTAGAGAAGTAGGGAAGTGAGTGATGAGCCAGAGGGTTTACCCAAGGTGGTGCCCCAACTGTTGATAGCAGGCTTCTTCCTTGCCTGCTCCAGTTAGTGGTCAGTTCCATCTCCTGACCTGCCCCCACTGCTCTTCTGCCTCTCCCCACCCCCCAAAGCTAAGATGCTGATAAAATCTCCAGCATGGAAGAGACAGTCAGCACAGGTCCTTGCTTTCACTGATTCATAAAGCTTTGTCACACCCTTCTATTTTGACTTATCTAGGAACCATCCAATGCTGGTAGGAAAATAGGTTCTATCCTAACGTCCTTTCATATTTGTTAGGTAAATGAAGCAGCTCAGTATTGGGGAGACCTACATTTGTGTTCAGTCATTATCCAACTCTAGGGACACATTTCTCCCAGTTGTGCAGAGTCTTTGGATCTAAGCAGAATTGGTGGTTCTGGCTTTGAATTTCAAACATTAACATTTAAACAAACATTTCAAACATTAACACTTAAGCAAAATTAATTTAATTAAAACTCATCAGCTGATGAGTTTTAGGACAGAATGCTCTTCACGTTGGAAATGCTTGACTTTTTTATTTTCCATTCGATGAAATGAATATTAAACTAAAAAAGAAAATCAGGCACTTCCTCAGTCTGGGTTAACAATTAATTAATATGGTACATAGGTGCCTGTCAATATACTTGTTTGTACTAATATCATTTGAAAAAAAAAAAAAAGACACCACACTTCATACTAATGGGCTCAGAAAAGTAAAAGCTGTGTAAGGACTGCATAGCAGGAAATGAATCCCTATCTCAGGAGTCCAACAATAATAAAGTCAAGTACTGAATATGTAAAGATTTATGTGACATGTTAGCACAGTATTACAAATTTTATTACTAAGTCAGTCATGGGAAATCAGAACCAGAAAGAAATCAGCCTTCAGTTTGAAACTCTCACCACAGACACAGAACCTTCCAGGTGTAGACTGGGCAGTGCCTTTAAGATGGGGATGCTAGCATGTGTTGGCTAAGCAACAGTATTCTGTTTGCATGGTTTGTCCAGGTTTTCTGTAATTATCTTTACACTTCTACTCTAATAAATATGTGATCTGTTGAAGAAATCATTTTATTATATTATTAAAATGGACACTGAGAGACTTCTAGGAAACTAAAATTTTGTAAATGTATTTCTGGATGGCCTCTCCTCAGGGATACCTCTCGCCCTCTCTGGGGAGAGGAGCACCCCACACCCTCACATGGGGGCAATATGAAGCCGGGTACACTGTGCTCCTTTGTCCCAAGCAGAACCAGTTCTAGAAGCCCCACTGCTCACTCGGGATCTAAAACTTATCTTCTCCCCTCAATTTATCACCTTGATGACTCTTTGAGTTAAGTTACTCTGTCAAACTGATGGGTTTCCTGTTCTTTCATACCCTTTGTCCAATTTGTTTCCTATCCTTTGATCTAATGCTAATGCTTATTTCAAAAGCCAGTTTTGATAACAAGACTGGCTGTGTGTTCTTACTGCATTTTTTCCTCAATTCTATTTTTTTCTTTATTTACTGTGGTAAGTTATAAATAATAGTTTACCATGTTAATCATATTAAAGGTACAGTTCAGTGGCATTAAGTACCTTCACACTATTGTGTGATTATCAGCAACATCCATCTCTTGAAAATTTTCATCTTTCCAGACTTAAACCCCAAACCCACTAAATAGTAATTCCTTATCCCCTTACTTTCCCAATCACCAGTTTTTTCTGGAAATCACCAGTTTACTTTCTGTCTCTATGAACTGACTACTCTGAGCACTTAGAAAGGTGGAATCATACCACATTTGTCTCTGCACATGTCAGAATTTCCTTGGGGCTGAGTAATATACCACTGTATACAAGAATATACATGGACCAGATTTTGTTTACCTCTTCATCCCTCACTGGACATTTGGGTTGCTTTCACCTTTTGACTGTTGTGAGTATTGCTCTGTGAACATGGGGGGGGGAAGTTTAGAAAATTCTTAAGTGCCTGCTTTCAATTATTTTAAGGATATAACCAGACTTCAAATTCACTGGACTGTATATTCATTCTATTTTTTTAGAATGCTGCTTTCCTCCATGCTGCTCTCCCCTGCCCACTATTCTACGTTCCCACCAGTAAAGCAAAAGACTCCTGGTTTCTCCTTATCTTAACCAACACATTCTCTCAATTGATCACTCTTCTCTCTCTTTCTGATCCTCAAACTGTGAAGTGATAACTCATCGTGCTTTGATTTGCACTTTCCTAATTTTTAGTGATGTGTACCTTTCAATGTGCTTGCTGGGAATTTGTATATTTTCCTTGCAGAAAGATTTATTGAACTCTTCTAATCATCTCCTAATTAGGTTATTTTTGAGTCAGATTTTTAATTTTTTTTGTTTTTTTTGTTTTTGTTTTTGAGACTAGGTCTAGCTATTTTTGCCTGTGGAACCTCAGGCTCATGTTGCCCTGGGTACCACAGACTCAAATGATACCTAGCCTCAGCTTCCCAGGTAGCTGGGACAACAGGCGTGCACCACCATACCCAGCTATTTTTGGGGCGGGGGGGAACTAGATCTTGCTACGTTGCCCCGAGCAGGACTCAAACCATGATCCCCAATTCCGGCCACAGCTTCCTAGCCTGCCATTTACAGGCATGCGCCACCATGCCTGGTCAGATTTTTAATGGTCTTAATCAAGTATGAAATATTGGTGACTAGGGTAAACAGATAAAAATGTTATAGGGAGAAAAAAAAGTTATGATGTCTATGGTGTCAACAAATGATTTGCCATCTTACTTTGGTTCAAGTGCTGCCAGCTCATCATCTCTGCCTTAAACCTGCAGGTATGGCATCAAGGGCACAAAGGGCGTGAAGGCCATGTCCAGAAAAGAGCATGGTGGAAGGATCAATGAAGGGTGTTCACTGTTTTACATGAGTCGTAGTTTCAATGTCCCATCTTCTTCCCTTTTATCCCAAAGCTAAAATCTCAGTGCCTTGCCCATGCTTACCTGCAATGACAGCAAATGACATACTTGACTTCATTTAAGAGAGGGCCTCACCTGGTGAGGCAGCAGAGAAAACATTCTACCCACTGAATGTGAAGTATCCAAGATCTGTATCACACTCTGCAACTTTTCACCAAAGTGTATTCCTTTGTAAAACATCTGCTGACTCACTGACTGTTTACAGCTGGAGAAAGAGTCCCTCTGATATGAAAGTATATTAAGTAGATAACTCAAGGAGATGGCAGCTGACCTCCACGCTGATCTCTCCCCATCCTGCTGGGAAATGGGGTTCCCCTTGGGCTCATTGCAAGTGTCCTGGGCTGGAAGATCTTAGGATTGATTTCTATCTTGGGTGTGACCTTCCGCTCTGAGCTCTGTTTCTTTCCCTATAAAATGAACTCCCTGGAGAAGTTTTTGGAAGGCATAAAAGATTAAAAAGGAAAAAGTGGAGATGGTTCTTAAATGTAATATTCTATGAAGTACTGACCTTCGAACTTTTATTTTTCTAGGGCTCCCAAGTCCTGGGGACAAGCGTGGAATTGAATGACACTTGCAATGTTTGCTTGGGCTTCCTTGAGTGCTATAACTCAAGTGTCAAGCCCACTGGACCTTGTGCTTTGAAGGTCAAAATAATGCCAATATTATTTTTGTTATTTATTTATTTTGCTATAATCACTACCCTTGACATTTTCTACTTGGCAGTTTACATACCTCCTCTGGCTTCCTTGGAAGGGACTCATCCCTCTGACACTTTCCTGGCAAAGACACTGCTGTCACTAGTTGGGGCAACCCCTGCTCTCTGCAGCCCACACCACGACAGGCTCATTATTTGCTCCTGAAGCTTCTGTCTGCACAGGCTTAAGGCTGACAGGTACTTCCCTGTACGTGAGCGCGACTCTCCAGCACAAAGTCATTGAAACTCAAACCAGTTGCAGACCCATTATAGGAGGAAAGTAGTCCCACAGACCCTGAGGTTACACCTCAGCACCTTCAGGAATTCCTGGGCCCCAGGTTGTGAAGCTGAGCTCTAACACACCCAAAGACAGGAAACAGGAAGGTGCAGGAGCAAAGGCCTTTCTGGACAAGGTGCCATCTGGACATGTTTATCTTCATTTGGAGTTTCACTATTTTCATCTATAGAATTAGGAGCGTGATGCTTATTTTATCAAACTATCAAGTGCATTCTGGTGGAGGTTCACAAAAGTGAGTTCTTTGAAGCTTTGAGGTCCGTACACAGGACAGGATCCTGAAGCTTCTGCCAGGTGCCAGCAGCAGTGCGGCCTGCACAGCCTCCATCCCCAAAGGGCCAGGACCAGGAGGGGCCAGGTCCTGGGCTTCCTGCTGCCCCTCAGTGAGTGTCCTCTCTTCAGTGGGTGTTTTCCTGCGACATCAAAAGGTTGGGTACCTGAGAGTCAATTAGCCTCTGTTCTTCTTCCTTACTCTCCCTGAAGCTGAAGTGTCCTTGTACTAACCCAGATCCTGAAAGTCCGCCTGATGACCAAATTGTCCCAAATTGGGAAGGAAAATTGAACTCCTCGCTGTGTCTTTCTACACAATCACCAAAGCTATCATTATTTGGGGTCTAGCCTGTGGAGAAAATTGTGTAACTGTGAAGATGAAAACCAAGGCAAAGTCATGTTCCTTGAAATTAGTTAACCCTTAAGGAGACTTTTGCTTTGGGTCAGCTTCTTCTATGCCCCTCAATTGACTTTCCAAACCCTAACCCTTTATCTCCAGTTCCCTAACTTCCTACCCATGCCTCTTCTCTGTATATACAATAATGCCCACTTTCCTAAGGAAGATCCATCAACTGGGCATTGGTCTTCTCACCTTGCGTCTTCAAAGTTGTCTGCTTAGAACCAGTTCTTCCTGCCTCCCTCCATGAGGTGATGAGAAACAATTTACTCTGACAGTCCTTCCATAGTAGACGCCAGTTCTTTTTGTTTACCTTCTTCTGTCCTGGAAAACCAAACTGCCTTTTTGGGAACCATCTTCTTCTATTTTAGTCCATGTGGTTGAGTGGACATTGATATCACCCCAACTCCTGCTCCAGAGGTGGACTTGTGATCAATTTGGGTCAATCAAAATACCCCCATCTCCCTGGCCAGTCAACAGGTCAGATGGACACACACCTGAAGCTGGGACCAATCAGAATCGACACAGATTCTTGGCAGAGTGGTTGACATGTCAGAGTTTATTTCACTGAGATTATGGACCTTAAAGACCACATAGTGACAGAGAGATTGGCACCACATGGGCACACACTACCAGAGAGGTGTAAAACTCTGTGTAAGTATGTATGTGTGTGTGAGAGAAAGAGAGAGAGAGTGAGAGAGAGAGAATGTATGTTACATAAATTAATTTTCTTTTTCTCTTAAGCTTGACTTTCTGTGCCTTATAGCTAAAGGGAACTGAAAACACTATCCTTTAGACCTGAAATGTCACCAGGAAAGGACTAGGCCTGGGTCTATGTTGTCTATTCTGAACACTTAAGATAGTGCCTGGCATATAGTAAACACTCAATAAAGTTATCAGTTGATCCAGTGGGCCTGTGCTGATCCCAACTCTTTGCTTCTTTTCCACCTTTTTTTTACTTTCTTTCCTGTGTTTTAAGCTTCTTTCTCTCTTCCTCAGGCAGTCTATATGATCTTCTCCCTTTAATCCTAAAATAGAACTAATCTCATAAAAACAAAACAAAAATCTTCCTTCATTTTGGCATTTCTTTCTAGCTCTCTGGCCTACTTTCCCATTTTGTCTGAGTTTTTCAAAAGCATTTTCTTAACTCACTGCAAACTGGCTTCTGTCCCAACTAACTCAACATTGTCACAGTTGTTCCTGACATCACTGACATGAAAGCACATAATCAACACTTTCTGTCAGTCACTCTTATTACTGTCTACACAGTTGATTGATTCCACTTCCTAGGAGGCAGGATGTTCCTCAGAATTTCCACGACTCTGCTCTATGCATCTCAGCTCATGGTTTTTCCTCTGGACTGAAAGTCCTGCTTGAATTCCAGCTTTCTGCTAGCAGAGGCTTTGGACTCCTTTTCAGGCACTGGAACCATGTCAGCATAGCACTCTCTCTCCTTGGCCCTGGCATTTTGCCAACTGTTGGCCCCATTAGCATTGACACTGATGTCACCTAGCAGTGGTCATCGAGGAAGGTAGTACCCTTTCCCAAGACTGGCACTCACAGTTCAGTGACTTTGCAGAGGTCAGTCTCCTCAGTCAATCCTTTTGGTACTGAACTGGGGATATTTTCTGCAACAGTCAGGATTAGGATAGAGGTGGATGTCACTTTATCCAAGGCAGTATACTACTACTAGAGAGCATTTCACGAATGGGGTGCTGAAAGGAGGTGCTTTGTCATATTGATCCAGGAGCCCCCTCCAGGAATTAATTCTGGCTGGTTCTTATGACCTGATAAGCAGTGGAGGATTCTAGGCATCTAAGTGAAAATGACCACTTCACCCATTTAATAAACAAGTGTGCATAAATAGTCTGGATTGTTTAATTTATAGGAACTTAACAAAATATATGATCTATGTTCCTTCTGCCAACTTTGGCAAACAAGAGTCCTCTATCTGCTCAGCAAATCTCCTAGTAGGCAGACATCTACTGCTTACTTGGAATTTATCATCTAAACAGGGACAAGAATCATTCAGATAACTAACTTTAATCAAGTATGCCATTAAATTTCAAATGAACTTTCCTCTTTAAAAAGTCACAAGGAGCAGGAAGAGCTAAGTCAACAGCTGTGAAGCTCTGGCTCAATCTAGTGAAACACCAGGTTGTCACATTCAGTGGTGGGTAAACCTCTTTGCATATCAGAGTCGAGAGCAGTAGCCAAGGGTGGCACCTGGAAACCAGTATTTCTAACAATGTCCCTGCATGATCTGATATGTCCCTTGGTTTGGAATCATTCATGCATTTCATCCTTTGTCTTCAGAACAGGACGTAATGTTTCGGTATCACCTGACAGCATCTCCTTGAAATGAACGGATCATCTTTTGATTCTCTTAAGTCTATTCACTCTGCTTCTATCCTGTCTCCTCACACTGATCCAGGAGCCCTAAGAGCCAACCAGTACTAATACCTGGAGGGGCTTATGGATCAGTGTGATGAAGCAGTCATTTTCATAGTTCCATTCTTGCTTCTGTAGATCCGAGTTTCACTACAAATGGGTCTTACTGCAATGCCCTTGCCTGTTGATACACCTGGAGACCTGCTCATCCTTATACCAAAGCTTAGTGAAAACCTTAGTTTACAACATGTTTAAGGTGTACAACATTATAAGTCAATAGGGAGAGGGAGGGAGGCAGGGAAGGGGAGTTCAGAGGTGGGAAGAGCACAGGTGAATAGGATGATGGTTCATGGGTGACATGGTGGTAGAACTTTGGGGTACTGGAAATAAATATAAATAATATCTATCTATCTATCTATCTATCTATCTATCTATCTATCTATCTATCTATCTATCTATCTATCTATCTATCTATCTATCTATCTATCTA
>PVHY01018388.1:0-29358 GCA_004024945.1 Uropsilus gracilis
GTCTTCAAGCGTCTGGAGATGGACTCTGTCTGGACATTGGTGAGACGATCAGGACTGAGAGACTGAGGATTTTGGGGCAATCTGGGAAAGGACTTTGGACAATACTGAGAAAGGGTTTGGACAATGTTGAAGTATTCTGAGTCTTACATGTTTCTTTTGTAGTTAATAGGATAATTAGAAATCACTTTGTTAGAAATAAATTAGTCTGCACTGTCTTGCATTGGTTTGGTATTTTGGTTGAGAAGGCTGGGGATGGTGGTAAGAACCCACGAGTGGAAAGTTTAAACTGTGTTTTAAAGTTTCTTTTCTGCAGTTTTTGGAGCTGAAAGCAGAGAGCAGTTGGCTGGCTTTTGCATATCAATGGTAAAGGTGATCAGTGAAAATGCTAATGAAGAGTGCGTAGCCTGCTTTGGAGAGAGAAGCAGGCAGATAGCTGTATCCAGTTAAGGTTAAAGGTGGATGCAAAGGAACTGCTTGGGAGAGAGAAGCAAGCAGATAGGGGTAAACAGTTAAGTAATGACAGAAAAGTCTTCATTTTACCCACTTTCAGAACCTTATGTCCCTTTTGCCCACGATTTCATTGTGACATTGTAAGTGATCTGTTACTCTAGCGTTTTCCTGATTTGCTTCCACTTTTTTCCCTTTTCAATAAGCCCATTCTCCCATCCCATTTAGACTGATGCCTACTGCAGGTTGAATTCTGCAATCAATTCTCAACCCACAATAAAATTTTCATCAACTGAGCCACTGCAGTTGAACACAGTTGTGTCCCAGGAAGTGGACAAGATGATCTAATTGAACTTTTTCATTTCTGCCACCAGTGACACCATGAATACAACACAGGCTTCAGTATGCTCAGCATTGCAAAAGAGCAGCAAGTCTACATTTAAAAATAATCAGCATTCATTAGAAACAGAACAGTGTAAGTTAGTGACCAAATGCTGAAAGTTAGAACAAGAACATTTCATTTCTAGCTTTGTTACTGATCTACCACAAGACCTTAATTGCGGTGTTGCATTTTCCTTGGCCTTATTTTCTGTAATTGGAGAATTTGAACCTGATTTTATTCCATGGCTTCTGATTACTGGAGCTACTGGAGATGAACAGGATTGTAGATAATCAAAAGCCACTTTGACTTGGTTTGAGAATCATTAATATACTTTTGTGAAACTGATTTTTGAGAATGTCACAGAGTTTGAAATCAGAAAAACAGAGCTGTGTTGTAAGGACTGACTTAAGAAAATTTAGAAATGCATATATAAATTTTGCAGCCCTTTCTTCTCCCTCTCCTCCTTCTTTATCCAAATTTTCTCTCCTTTTTATTTACAAACAAGCTTTCTGGATCTCACTTTGTCTAGAAGCTAGAAAATAAATGGTATAATTTGAAGAAGAGAAATTGAACCTCTACTTTTAACACTTATATTCACTGTGATACATGTTAAAATAGAAAGGTAACTGGATCAGATTACTAATACTAGGATCCAAGTCTGAAAAGTATGCTGATTTCAGTGGCCTCTGAATAGCCTACAAGTAAGCAACCAGATGGACTAGGTCTTTCTGAAATTATCTTGCTTTTGGATTTAATGTCTTATCTCTAGTCTGGTTAAATTTTAAAGTACTTTCCCCTTCTCAATATCTCAATATCAGGGAAATTCTTCCATATCCCTCTTGGTTCTTCTAATAATCAAACATCAAAGACAATGATATGGGGTGGAGGGGAGTCAGTAAAAAGCTTTAGTGATACTATGTTTACTGCTTACAGACATAGGAGAAAACTAGTAAAACCAATTAACTTACTCCTATAGTCTAAGTCACCACTTTAAGTAATCTCAATTAGACTAAGGGGGTAGGGGGGGTGGGTAGGAGAAAAGTCAGCCATGAGAGGTTTCCAGGAAAGTCAGAGCCAAGAAGAGCACAACCATTGTGTAGATTTAAGCAATGCCTTCTCTAGGAGGATGGGCTCCTGAGCATTTGTACATGCTAGGGATAAATATTGGTGCAGCCTCTATAAAAGACAATATGGGGATTTCTCAAAACATTAAAAAAAAAAAAAAAAAAAGCTCTACCATCTGACCCAGCAATTCCACTCCCAGGTATCTACCCAAATAATAAAAAATACAACTAATTCAAAGGGGTAGATACATTTCTATGTTTATTGTAACACTATTTACAATAGCCAAATTATAAAAATAATCAAAGTGCCTAAGGACAAAGCTTATATTAGAGAAATGTGGTGTATGTATGTGTCTACACACAACGGAATGCTATTCAGCTCTAAAAAATAAAAAGATGAAATCTTGTCATTGGCAATGACATGAATGGAACTGGAAGTGGAGAAGATAATGTAGTAAGTGAAATAAGTCAAAAAGAAAAAGACAGCACCTGCAAGCACCCGGAGCACCTGCAAGCCAGTGGGGCCTGTTTCTCCAGGCCAACCACCGTGGCTCTATCCCACCTACCCTCCAGAGGCGAATGGAGCTGATGCATGCGCGGCGCAGTGACCATGCCATCAAGGCTGGGAATCAGGTCCCCAAAGCCAAAGACCTGAAACAGTGGGAAGGAGCAACAAAATGAGGCAGAAAACAACAGAAATAACAGCCACCAAGAAACAAGAAGCATTGATACAAACCAAAGGCGCTTGGATTGGCCTACGAAAGCAAAGAAAAAGAAAAACTAAAGGGCTAATCAGGGACAGGCAAAAATAGAAAGCAGAAGAGACCAGAGTGGTCATGGTTGGGTGGGGTATTCCCATGGGGATCAGCAATTATGCAATCATGTATTATAAAAAATGCAAAAATTAAAAATTTTTTAAAAAAAGAAAAAGACAAATAAATACCAGATGGTATTTATTACTAATGAAAATCATAGGGAGCCTGGGATAAAGCATATATGGGTATAACTTGTACTACTCTATTTATAATAGTTCTAAAAGTTCTATGCATCTTTTAAGTTTGAAATTATTTCTAAGTAAAACACAAAAAAAGAAAGCGAGTATACAATATGAATATACTATATATAGTTTACAAATACATATATGAACACATATATGTGCATATATGTACATATATTTATTGATCACAAATATTACTTAAAGACACAATTTGAATCAATGCCCCGCTTATCCTAGTTGACCTCAGTCAGTGCACTGAGGTCTCAGGATGACTCCATAGATGTAGTTCTTCAGATTTACAGGAAATATCAAAGAGTGATAAAATGCTGTGGGGTATGTTTCTCCATCCTGAAACTGGGTGACCCGAAGAAGACTTTTTGCCTTGACTTAAACACATACAGGCCCGCTTCTCTCTCCGGAGCAGGCTACTAGCAGTTCCTTTGCAATTACCTTTAACTTGAACTGAACTCACAGGCCTGCTTCTATCCCACTTGTCTTAAATAAGGTAGAAGCTTTGCCTTAGACACTAAATCAGTGGAAGAAGAGGTATGTAGCCACATTCTGGTGAAAATTCTTCAAGATCTGTCCTACCCTGCTGAATCATAAATTGCTTTGGGCCCCCCGCCCCTATTTTTTTTCTTTTGCGACTGGGTTTCACTATTTTTGCCCATGGAACCATAGGCTTATGTTGCCCAGGGTACCATGGACTCAAGCAATCCCCAGCCTCAGCTTCCTAGGTAGCTGGGATTACAGGTGCACGCCACCACACCCAGCTATTTTTTGGGACTAGGTCTCACTGTTGCCCCAGCAGGACTTGAAACTGCGATCCCTAGCCCCAGCCGCTTCATAGGCTGAAGCTTAGAGGCACAAGCCACCATGCCCGGCTGCTTTGGGCCCCTTTTTGGTTCTTAGGGTTTTCCTGATGTCTGAACTGTCTGCACAGGGAATCAAGCACTCTTTGACCACTGGTTGAGCAACACTTTTACTATCTTATATAAAGTATCCTTGGAGATGTGCACCCATATATCTTGACACTTAGGTCTAATTGAAGTACACTTTGAAATATGTCAGCTAGGTCAACCACCCAACTTGGACTCCTGGATAAAGATGGCTATCATATGTTACTAATGGCCCATGCCACAAAGCCCTGGAAATTTCTCAGAGATGGTCCACTTTAGGGTCAGAAAATGGTAATAGGAACTAGAATCAGTTTGTAATTCAAGACAAAGCCTGGTAGATACCAGCATTTATGTGTGTTCTTTTGCAAAACACAATCAAAAGCTCCTGAGCCTTGAGACTTTAACATCTGCGTAGGTAATAAAACCATACCACGTCAGTCAAGGCCAAGTATACAGACGGTCAGTTACGGGCTTTTGCCCAGTGTACCCTGAAAAGTTGGGGAAGCCACATGGCCACAAGCCTTGTGGGCTTTCTTGCCTTGCACTTCTCTTGAAGGTTTAATCTGTCAAGTTGAAGATTTGGTAATTCAGGAATAATTTTCACAGTCTTCTCTGATCATCACTTCAAAAAAACTTCAAAGAAAGTTTTTAACTTGATGTCACTGGGAATATCAGGTTCTTTTTGCAGGGACAGTACAGTCCTTGCTGTATCTTATGTGTTATCATAACTCATGAAAGTCTGTCAGCATTAATCCTTATCAAGGAACATCATCAATCCTTTTCTTCTGAACTGGAAGAAGTCTTTGCTCTGGTTTTTCCAGAATCCTGCCAAAAATGATTATGTCATGTAAATAGATAAGTGTCTCTGGTTAATTTATAACCACCAATTACCTACTCCATTCAATGTTGAAAGCTGGCAGAGGTCCTGGAAACATTTTTTTGGCACCCTTTCAAATAGATACACCATCCCACCACTGAAGATGGCAAATAGTCCTTCTAGTCATAAGAGGTTGAACATTCTTGCTCCTCAAGTCCACTTATGACCTCCAGTGTCTCCCCAGCAGGCAGTTCAGTGTGCTTGACCTTCAGGAGCAGAGTGTACCTTATTTTAGTGCACCCTTCTGAATGCAGTTGCACATGCCCTTATACTTCATCAGGTGTCTTCCACACAACCATGATGGACACACCTAATGCTCTGGGGTCTGGATATAATGTTGTTGGTGACAAACTCTCCAGTAAACATGCATCTAATTTCATTCTTTAGACTACTTCTGCAAAGTATGTGAATCATCTTTATTCCATGTTGTCATTCTGAACACATATTTTTCACCTGGAGAAAAATTACTGTTTTTAAACATTTTATTCCATCTGGCACAGTGGTACATACCTGTAATCCCAGCTACTTGGGAGGTGGAGGCTAGGAACCCCTTGAGTCCACAGGTTCACAACTATCCTGGACAACACAATGAGACCTAGCTTCAAAAAAAATAGCTGGATGTGGTGGTGCATGCCTGTAATCACAGCTACCTGGGAGACTGAGGCTAGAGATCACTTGAGTCTACAGGTTTGGGACTACCCCAGAAAACATAGCAAGACCTAGTCTCTTCAAAAAAAAAATATTCCTAGTTTTCTATTTTTCCTCATTTCTTAGGTACTGAGATGTCTTCAAAATACATTTTCTGCTTTAATATGGGAGATACATGGATGTATCTCTAGTTAGGAAAACAAGCGATAGCATTTCTCTCTGGCTAATAACTTCTCTCTCCGTCTCTCTCTCATCAAATAAATCTGAGTAGAAACACATATCTAAATATATACCACCTATCTGGTGCTGACATTACTGGTCTAGTCTTTAAAAAAACTCTGGAATTCATTCCCATAACCAATGACACATTCTACAAGACTTTCAGGCTGGTACATGTAATAACAGATTACCTACTTCCTAAATGATCCCAGAGCCACTGAGAAATTCTAGTCTAAAATGAAAGACAAAACAAAAATGATAAGAAATAATTCTCTGAATTTAAGTCATGCAGAATTAAAATTGTCTGGCTCTGCATTCTAGGACAGCCTTGATATTCCCCCTTAGGGCTTGACCCTCTAGAGTCAGACCGCCTGGACTTGAATCTCTGATCCCACTTAAAGCTTTGTGACTTTGAGAAAATTACATAAGTGCTATGTCTCAGTTTCTTAATTTGTAGAGAAATAGTTCCTCCTACCTTATCTCTCAGTTTAAACAACCTAATAAGAATAGCTACCAAGCATAATGCCTAATCACAGCAGGTGTACAGTGAATGTGTGCTACTGTTATAACTAGGTATCACAGAGCTGTCCATGAAACTTTGGTGCTGGCTGCTGGAGCATCAAGTAGTCTCCTAGTTCTAACCGCTTCTCTTCTGTGAGATCCTCTGAGGGCTCCTCTCCTCTCATCCACAGACCTTGGGTCAGGTTTCACTCCTGTCTTCCTCTAGGAAGAGATAGAAGTGAAGTTCATTGCCTATTCTCTAGGGTCAAATAAATTTTATATCCTGCTTCTTTAGGTCTTCCCTTTGACTCTTTACTATTCACTATAATTTTACTCATGCTATAAAATTCCTATATCTCACAGTAATATGTATGTCCTTATCTAAGAAAAGTTTTCACCTAAGGATGTTGACCAGGAGGAGTATACATATGACTATTTTAAGATCCCAATTTCTAAGCTTCACACCGAATCCCCTTCTACTTTGACTTTTCTTTTCTGAATCCTAGACTTTCTAGCCCTCTCAAGATTTCTTTCAGTTACTGCTTCTATCTTCTTCACCACCAGCCTTTCTTTCCTGCTTGATCATTCTTCTTGTATAATGACATGCTGTTACCATTCATCCACAAAAAAACGAGAACAGATGTATCATTACATTTAATTCTAGAAAATTACTGAATGAGGACTTTTTTATATTCAAATTAATTTATATTAATTAAAATATATGGGATAAGATAAAGAAAAATATTAAATTTTAAAAATTATGTATATGACATAAATGTCTTAATCATATTTTTCTTTCTTCAGAACTGTCACTTCCTTCTCAATCTACTGCAAGCTCAACAATAACCTGAAAACTCCTTCATACAAAGTCACCAAGCACATCCACTTCTTGACATCATCTTACTTGGTCACTCAGAAGCATTGACACACCGTCTATTGTCTCACTCTGGAACTGCTATATCCTTGGTTCTTTGGCATCACCTGATGTCTGGCTCTGCCATTTCAGTCTCCTTTGCCTGATCCTCATTGAAATGTTAGACATTCACCTGGAACTCAACTCCTCTACATATTTTCTGTGGGTGATCTCATCTATTTATGTGCTTTTAAAACCATCTCTATGCTGACAACTCCCAGATTTATGTATCTATTCCACCCTCAGAACCCCACAGTTGTATAGCAAACTGCCAGTTTGACATTTCCTGGAAGTTTTACTTAGTATCCCATCAAACCAAAATCATTTTTTTAATCTTGCCCACCACTTGGTAACTGAAAGCGAAGACTAGGCTTGTAGATAAAGTATCAGCAAAACAGAGGAATCCCCTCAAAACATTTTAAAGGAAAGAATTTAATATTTTTAAGTAAAACCAAATAATCATCAGGGCTAGGATTTGAAAAGGCATCTTTCCAGTTATAGCTCAGTGTTGTGTTTATTTTGTATTACTTTTAGAAAAAAGGAGGCAATGCAGTCTTTGTATTGTTTGAGCCCCCTAAAAACCCTAATCTCTCACTCTCACCCAGTTTTCCAAATATTAGTACATGCATCAATATTGTCAGTACTTAGGTTGCAAAGTCAGGAACTTTGATACACACTTTGCATGACTATACCCTGGTATATGGTTCCCTAAAATATCTAAACCCACACACTGTTTTTTACCACTGCCTCTGGCATCCTTTTATAGTCTTTCATCTGGACCATTGCTAAGAACATTGTTATTGTATGTTCCACTACCAAGCTTATTGCCTTCTAATCCATTCACCACCCAACCCAGAATGTCCTTTTAAAAGTACAAAATTCCCTCCCATTGCTAAACATGCCAGAATGGTTTCCCATTGTTAATGCAATTTCAATTCCATGCCAAGGTTTGTTGTCAGAATCTACTTGCTCTGGTCACTATACTTTTCACAACCTAGACAGACATCATCCCATCCTAACTTACCTTGACCACTTGGCCTTGGCATTCTGCTGTGACATCTCAGAGAAATCATGTAAGTGGAGCTTGACCGCCAACTTTCTATCTCTTTACCCTATTTATTATCACAATTTGTAAATTTTTTGTTTGTTCACTTTTTTTTTTTTTGAGACTAGGTCTTGCTATTTTTGCCCATGGAACCACAGGTTCACATTGCCCGTGGTACCACAGATTCAAGCAATCCCCAGCCTCAGCTTCCCAGGTAGCTGGGATTACAGGCATGCACCACCATGCCCAGCTATTTTTTTGGAACTAGGTCTCTCTACGGGCCCCAGGCAGGACTTGAACTGCGATCCCTATCCCCAGCCGCTTCATAGGCTGAAGTTTACAGGCACGAGCCACCGTGCCTGGCTTGTTTGTTCACTTTTTTAACATCTCTTCAATTAGACTATAAATTAAGTAAGACTAGAGGCTCTGTTTTCTCTTATCCCTGACATATTGCAGGAGTTCAAAATATTAATGGTGAATTATGTAATCTACTCATAAGTGGAATGAAGACTCTATCTAATATCATGGCAATAGATGCTTTTTACACTTCTACTGAAAGAAACAACTCTAAAACTGAATGCTAGACCAAGCTGTCACTGGCTTGGTATTTGATCACAGAATCCAGTAGAAAAATCAAGCCTGTAGACTACTTATATCAAATTACAATGGAGTAGATAATGAGTTAGTTATGGTGGTCTTCTGTGTCCTCATCAATAAAATGGGGACTATAATATTTAAGTTCCCTCTAGTTCCAAATTTCAAGACTCCCAAAAGTCTCATCAACCAAATATTTAAATGACAAACATGAGGCATAGTCACAATTTGGACTCTACTTCTGGCACCGATAATGTTTGAAGAGCTCTAGAGGGATTATCAGGAATTCCTCATAACAATATTATCTCCCTGTCTCCATCCTGTTTGGAAAAGAGTGATATTTCACTGCTCATTTTTATATGAACATGAAGATATGCTTGATCTCAATGCAAGATTCACCAGTACTTTATAAATACTGTTGAGACTGAGTACTTATCATTTACAATATGATCCACTGAATACTTCTAAAGTTTCTATTGCAAAGAAGTCTTCACTTAACAGTAATATATATAAATTTCCTATCCATATTGAAATATCAACAAGGTTGGTTTTACATGGTATAAGATACAGGAAACATTTCCAACAGTTTTAACTCCCCTACCCCAGTTTTCTCAAGGAAGAAACATCACAGACAGCTTTGAAAAATAGCTTGGAAGCACAGATTTGGCCTTCCTAAGCATACATACTTCCTGTTTACTACCCCGAGAATGGCATGTTAAGGAAGGTGGGCAAGTTGACAAAATTCAGAAAGTCATTTAACAGTTTCAAAGCATTATGACCCTGGTTTCTCAGAATTAATATTCTAACAGCCACGGAAACTTTTATTAGATTTTAGTAAATCTATTTGATATGTTAAAATTCAATCACACATTAAATGCTGCATGGCATTTAGGCTGCTAATTTCAGCCCCTCTTTAAATGTTGGATATTTACTCCAAATGATATATCACATTGAATAAAGATTATTTTCTGAGATATTTTTCAAAGCTTCTCACCAGTGCCCACTGAATTAGTGGTCAAATACTGAACCATGAAAATCATCCTTTAGAAGTTAGAAAACATACAACCCAAGATGAAATAAACTTAATAATCATTTTGACAAGGGCGAAATTGAAGTAAAAGACCTTGACTAATGCACTGAATCAAACTGGGAAGGGTGAACAAGATACTGCCCTTGAGCTCTGCTCCATCAGATCCATGGGTCTCAGGCAGAGGGTACAGAGCAACCAGGAGCAGCCTCACTCCATGTGGGGATCTGTATTCTGCTAAGCTTAGAACAAACTGGCACCCAGCCCCTTCTTGGGCACAAATACACAATCTAAAATCTGCTCTTAGGCACAGATGCACTGGCACAAAATCTGTTCTTAGGTCCAGAAAGTGGGAATTTTGGCTACATTTGCATAATATGTCATTCCAACAAAGTGATTGAAACTGTAGGGGTGGGCAGATTTGATAAAATACAGCAAGTAGCACAGGAAGAATTCAGACATACTTGGCATCAGACCTTAAGTTTTAAGTTTAAAAAATATTTTAAGTTGAACATTTCTGAAAGAATGTATGGCAAATTCTTGACAGTTATCTCTTAGAGAAAAGAAATTGATTTTTTTAAATTGTATTCTTCTATAATTTTGATGTTTAAAAGATATATTACCTAAGGGAAAAAAAAACAAATTATTGGAAAGCAAGAAAAAAAAAATGCCACAACCACAGACTATTTACCAGCAATCAATCTCCAGATCTTAATTTTAGATCACTAGAAAGGAAATTGGAATTTCTCCCTTTTGATTTACACTTTATAAGTGACTTACACTTTATAAGGTCTTATAGACCTACTATATCATTTCTTTCACAAAAATTAAAAGATTCCTTTTTTTCCTTTAAGAAGTCACAAAGTATTTGTTAGTATTTGATTTGACTAGTATCCAATATGAAGCTGAATCGTGTGCACAAGATAAAGAGTTTTAGTTCATCTTCAATAAAATAGAATCTTCTTTAAACCAACACTGCTAGGAGGAAAAATTATGTCATTAATAGAAATGTTTGGCCAAGATACTGAATGGTGTTTTTCACCTGCCATGGCAATTAAAATGTCTCTAACAAAATACCATTGAGATAAATTAGTCTTTTGTTCAGAACTCATCAGAGAAAACCTAATTTATAGCACTGAATATAACTTGTGAAAAAAAAAACTCTATTTGAAAGCAAATTCCATGATAAATTTTAATAATGTGGATATGGATAGAACTAGCTTCAAAGGTATATTAATTATACATTTAAGCTCTACATACAAGCTTGTGTATTACAGTACACCCAGTCCATGTAAAATACAGTCTGAACCAAATTAAAATATGCCAATTTCCTCAATAGCTATTTGCTTTTGATATATTGTAGTTATTTCAGTACAGTCTTCATAAACATTAAATTTCTGCTATGCTTTCTTAGTTTTGCATCCCTAGAGAGAATGCCTGACTCTGGTCAACGTTCTGGCATGATTTTCTACTTCTGCAGATTACAAAGTAGGTAACCAAAATGCTTTTTCTAGCCAAGATACTTTAATAAAAGGGGTAAGAGGCACTACTAAGTTTCACTTCTTTATCCCAAAATCTGCACTTTGCAGTTATACAACCACCAATTTCTAGGCTTCCACTTCTACTGCTCTCTAGTTTTTAATCCCAAACATCACAAGTCCCCATAATTCTAGCAAGTACAAACATTTCCTATTTCAGAAACAGCCTAGACCACCATCACTGGTGGCAAACACTCCTTGCCAATGTTTGACAAGGTAAAAAGTACTATTACCAAGAACAGATCAACTGAATTGAATAGTATGTTTTGTTTTTTTATAGATAATTTTCACCTTTCCTTTCCTTTTGTTTTTTAGTTTCAATCCTTAAAAGTTAACTTTATCAGTTTAAAGATATTCAGGTCATATAAAAGCAAAAGTATATGAACTGAAATATTACATATTATACAGATATATGTTACTCTGTTAACATTGTATTTTGGGAATTGTCCAAAAATCAATACATTGTAAACAATTGCAGTTTTTATGAAAGTTGCAAAATACCTGGTGATACATAGTCCCCTAATGTAAATGTTTCTTCCAATCTTTTTGTTATTCCAAACAATCCTAAATAGAATATCCTAGTATGTTTGTCATGTAAGAGGTGGCATATATATGTGCAATCAATTTTTAAAAATAAATTTTAAAGGTAAAAGAGAGAAGGCAACTATTTTTGTGAATAAATTGCCAGAGTAGAATTGCAGATTCAAAGAATATGTACATCTATAATTTTGATTTGCTAGTCTTTTATGGAATACATACAAAATTATATCCCTAAAAGCATTACTTTAAATATGTTTTTTCATACCCTTTCAATACATTATGCAGTAAAAATTTCTTTATCTTTTCAACTGACAAGGGAAAATAGCACTTAATTATAGTTTTAATTTTTAATTAATATTTTTCTTCTGTATAAATTGAGTATTATTGTTGTTAAGATCTATTTATATTTCTTTGACACAATTTCTTTATCCATTGTCCATTTATTGTGGAATTATTGTTTTTTTTCTTACATATTTATGTGAATATGTTAAGGAACATGTATTTTGATCTCTGTCATGAGTCACAGACAAATTTTTTACCCTGGTCTGTTATTTGTGATTTGTTTTTGTTTATGGTGTTTAATGCCAGAATAAACTTAATTTATGTGATCAAGTTAATCTATCTTTCCATTTGTGACTTCTTAGTTTTAGATTAATTCTTGAAATACTTTTCCAACTTCAAAATTAGTTACACACATACACCCACACCCACACACACACACGCACATCTGTTCATGTATATGTTTTCCTACAAAATTTTTTTGTTTCAATCTTTGAAACAGCTAGAATTTTGGTGTATTATTCAAAAATAATTTTATTTTTCAGATGTTTATATAGTTGTATCAATATCAGTTTTAAATAATTCATCAATTACCTACTGACTGTAGTAAATATTAGGATTAACTTATAGACCTTTTAAAATCTATTTCATTTGTATTTATGTCTGTTCATGCATTACAACATATTCTAACTCTATATTTTAATGTATAAAAGGACTTATAAATTGTTGCTCTTTGTTTTCCAGAATTGTAAACTACTTTCTCCTATTTTTCCACATAAATCAATTTTTCCAGTTCAAAAAATAAACATAATACTATAGTTAGTATTTTATTATATTATTAACATAATAATATAAGTAAGCATATTATATTAGGAAGAGCTGGATAAGTATAATATTGAGGCTTCCCAGTTAAGAAAACATATGCTTTTCTTGAATAGATTTCACTTATTTCTTAAATTTATTTCTAAAATGTATTACTTCATAATAAATAATAATTTCATAATATTTTATCAATTATAAAAAATGTTTTGTCAATATAAATATGACTGTTTTTCCTATTATATCTTCTGACTGATTACTGTCTACACTTATGAAGCTATTAATTGAGGGCTGGGCGCAGATGTGTCTTTAATCCCAGACTCAGGAGGCCAAGGTTATAAATTGCTTGAGTCCGTGGATTCGAGACTACCCCAGGCAACACAGTGAGACCTAGTCTCAGGGAAAAAATATTAGGCTATTAATTGCTGTTAATTGTTTACTCAGCCACTTTTAAATTCCATATTGTCTTAAAATTTTTAGTTGATTCTTTGGTTTCTCATGTAGATACAATGTTTACAAATAGTAATTTTATAATTACTTCGAATTATATATGCCTTTTTTCTTCTCTTTTCTTTTTTTTAATATATTTTTAATATATTTTTTTCTTATTGTTTGCATACATAGCTTGTATTTGTGGGCATGGTCCTCTCTTCTCTCCTTCCCCAGGTCCCCTCTCTGATTACTCCAGTTTCTTTCTCGTTGTCAGTTGTTAGTCAATGATTAGCCCTCTTCTCCTTTCTAATTGTACCAGCAAGCTGCTTCTGAAACCACATTAAAATACAATACTGACACTCTGATTTTGTTCTTGATGTTAGTGGGAATTTTCCCAGTGTTATAACTAAGCATTATACTGACTTTATTTTTTAAAGTAATTGGCATTTTAAAGGTGTTACTATGACTTACAACACTGTGTATTTTAGGGGTATAGGTTCACATGTTTTCAATGTATGTCACCACACCACATCCAGAGCACCCAAAATTCACCACCACAATCCAGGGGGCACCTTCACTCCTTGGTAGACTCAGTTGTACAGTCAGATTTCTAGGGTTTATTTCGGTTTAGTTTTGCCCCTTTGTTTTGTGCCTTTATAATTTACATAAATGAAATCATTCTATTTTTATCTGTCACCCTCTAACTAATTTTGCTTAGCATAATCCTTCCAGTTCCATCCATGTTATTGTGAATAGCAAAATTTCATCTTTATATGAGCAATATTCCATCATGTATATACACCATAGCTTCTTAATCCACTCATCTGTCATTGTATTCTTAGGTTGTTTCCACAGTTTTGTTATCATAAATAGTGCTACAATAAATATAGGAGTGCATATATTTCTTTGTATTAATGCTTTTTGTATTCTTTGGGTAGATATCTGGGAGTGGATATCTCTGGCAAAACGGGAACACATGATAGATCTAATGTTGTTATTTTGAGAAACCTCCACAGGAGCTAGATCAGGCTACATTCAACCAACAGTGAGCAAGAGTTTCTTTTTCTCCACATCCTCAGCAACAACACTTGCTGATTGATTCTGACTTTTAGATATTGTAATTTTAGTTTAAATTGTGAACACAGTTACACTGCCAGGTTCGGACCTCTGTTCCCAGGTTGGGAGCACAGGGTTGCAATGTGGGTCTATGGGGTGGGCCTACTGGTCTGTGAGGGAGGGCAGGGAAAGCCCTGCTGAGGTTCAGGTGGGGAGGGGAGAATAAGGGAATGACATTAACTCCCTCTGGTTTGCTCCTACTTCAGTCAGTCCTCATCAGGAACAAGAAAACAGCAAATGATCCAAATAAAGAAACAGATGAGGTGAGAGATATAAATAAAAGACCTGAACACACACTTCTCCTAGGCAGGACTTAAAAAGAACTTAGAAAGAACCACCAAACATAGGATTGTGAGACCAACTATAGAGACAACCTATCAGGATCACTTCAACACTGTCACCAGGGGCTAGGAGCCAAAATTCTGTTTCAGAGAAGCCTCCAGCAAGAGCAAGGAGCACCCCCTCTGGACTGTGGGAGGAAGGTCGCAGAAATATGGCAGCCATTCAACAGCAAAGCAGAAAACCATGACTGAGACCAACCAGACCAAGTATCAGGTGATATCTGTCTCCTCCAAGGAACTTCTCAAACGATGAAAGGGAGGAAACAGGCTCTCTAAGCCAAAGGCCAGATCTACAAGGCAGGAAAAATAACCTACCCAAAAGGGACTGAGACCAAAATGGAGGAGACATCCTCGAAGGAGGAGCAGGTACTGATGGTCTCCAAATGAGCTCAGACTGGCTGCCCGACAAAAGTTAAGGCTGGAAATTTGAGTAACGTAATCTACTGTGCCCCCAGGAATACAGAACCTCACCCAGGGAAAAGACATTGCTCCAGAAAAAGAAGAGACTAAAGGGCTAAACATAGACCAATGAACAGTAATGACAGAGGAGATTGAGTGACAAGAAAGGAGGCTGGGGGAGGGGGGTGCATTCCCAAGGGAACCAACAAGCACACAAAGACTACTGATGTTGGATGATATCAAAAGAAAACAAATATTTAAAAAATAAATAAAATAAAATGTGGACATACCAACTCTAACATAGTTTGTAGGCATTATGTAAGTATTGGTATGATTACTTCTCTTATTGGTTCTATTCTAGGTAAGTGGTATTGAAATCAGGTTGAAAGGGTAAGAAGCCACCAACAAACAAGCCACAGGGGAAAAAAGGCAGCACCTTCTGAAATGCAGCTTTTGCCACTGAACTTCTTACCAGATCATTCTCACCCACATGTAGCAGTTGCCAGACAAATGCAGTTCAAAAACCCTGTTGACCTGTTTCAAGGCAAGGGAATTTGACTTGAGAAAAAAAAAGTCCTTAATGCCACAAGTGGCCAGTTATTTCAGCCCCAAGTACCGTTTAGTCTGAAAGTTCCAAACACATATCAAAGATGGCACCCCTGCAAAACTGCAGGCACTCTGTAATGTTCAGTCCTTCTCCAGCATCTACTCTTTGCTTCTTTTCTCTCCAGTGTTCCATGCTGCTGTGCTTCTCCAAGACTCCTCAAACTTCTTCCATAATTGCTGATGCACAAATCAGCTTTCCAAATCCCTGGCCATCTCCAGGTACCAGCTCACTATGCCACCTTTCTGTGGTTCTACACTCTTCACATTAGCTAATCTTCTACTGGCCTTCAAGGCTCCTTGTTATCACCAACTCTCCCTTCCAAGGCAATTCCCCTGGCAGGCCACATGGGCCTGTTCCCTCAGTCTGCCATTCTTGTCTCTCCTTTTTTTTCCTTCCCTTGCTCCTTCCTTTTAGCTTCACCCTCTCTTCCCACTTCTCATTTTCTCTCAGACTCCACCCACCAGGGTACTCTGGCATCAACACAATTTTTAACTGCCTTATTCACAACCCTGTATCAGTATTAACAGAATTGCTAATGTTGAACTCATTTCCTATTTCTAGAATAAGCCAGTTCTATTATTCCCACTCTGGCCAGTCATCATATAGGGGCATCCCAGGCAAAGAACCTTGGTATGAGCAGCCAAGTAGACCTAAAGCAGTTGAAAGATCACATCTGCCACCAACTATGTGCCTCATAGAGGGCTTCTTAAAGGAGATTTGAGTAGTATATTTCTGCAGCCACCATATGAATCAAGAAAGAACTAGAAATCAGAGAGGCTGCTTGCCCACCCCATGCCTGTCAGAGCTCCCTTGCCCGCAGGGAGCAAAGGTGGCGACAAACCTTGGGTAAGCCCCTCAAGCCTAGAGAGCCCAGGAAGGGTGACCAGGTGGGGTGTTAGCCCCATCCACCAGCAGATGATTGTTGCACGGGGCAGCCATCTGCAGCCCAGATCGGCTGGGGCATATTTCCCCCAGCCCCCACCCCAAAGGGGGCTTGGTAGGGCACATGTGCAGTATCTGGGCCCCACCCCCACACAAGGAGGTATGGCACATGGGTGGGGGGAGGGGAGGATGCCCCTTCCATTTCACTCTCATTCTAGCTAATCTTCAGGAGGAGGAAGAACATACATAATACAAACCCCATCATAGAACAGGTAAAGGACCAGGTAAAAATCCAGCCCACAAGCCTGAGCTGGACAAAGCAGAAGGCCAATTGAGAGAACCAGTGTATGTGAGAAAGGAGAAACAACTATGGAAACACGATATCATGAAGTGCACCTATGTGTTCACTGAGTCTAGAAGAACCAAGACTTCATTTCGGAGATGACTTCAGGAGAGCAAGGAGCTCCTCCCCATACTATGGGAATACCCCAAGGTTCTCCCTATGTCCTTCATATAAGTGAGACCATCCCAAATTTCTCTTTTTCTTTTGGGCTTATTTCTGTTAACATGATTCCTTATAGCTCCATCCGTGTTGCTGCGAATAACATAAGTTTGTCTTCTGTGACTGATTAATAATATTCCATTGTGTACATATACCACATCATTTTCAGCCACTTGTCAGTTTGGGGGCATTTGAGTTGTTTCCATATCTTGGCAATTATAAATAGTGTTGTGATAAAGATCCAGGTACATGTGTTTTTTTGAATTAATGTTTTTGTGTCCTTTGAGTAGATTTCCAGTAGCAGGATCGCTGGGTCAAATGGTAGCTCCATTTTCAGTAGTTTCAGGGCCCTCCACATAACCTTCCATAGTGACTGGACCAGTTTGCTCTTCCACTGCACTTCCAGCAGTATAAAAGTGTTCCTTTCTCTCTGCATCCGTGCCACCACTTGTTGTTGCCATTTTTTTGACATGGGCCATTCTTACTGATGTGAGATGGTATCTCAGTATTGGTTTAATTTGCATTTCCCAGATTATTAGTGATGTTTTTTCACATGCCTATTGGTCATTTGTATTTTCTCTTGGGAGAAGTATCTTTTTAGTTCTTCCCCCCATTTTTTGAGTGGGCTTTTGGTCTTGTTTTTGTTAAGCTTTGTGAGAGAAGAGACTTTTGAGAAAAAAGAAAACTGAGCCAAGATATTCTTTTCTAAATGTGCATTTTTACTTAGAAGGAAAGATAGCAATGACGTAGGGTGGCAGAATGGAGTAGAACTAGGCTAGTGATGCTATTTGTCTCTACCTCATGGGTCCTCTGGTGGGAAAAAGGCAAAGGAAGATGGGCAATAATATGTATTTACAATATGAAGATTTAACACAGATAGACCAGCCTTCTATGCTCCACCTTCTACTTACTAAATTTGAAATAAATCCTTCATTCTCTGGTCATCATCCTTGAGGTGAATGGTTCTAAGAAATAAATGAGATCATTATAATGTCTGTAAAGCAACTGACAAAGAAGAGTTGCTTAATAAGCATACTTATTATCATTAAAGCAAAATTCATTATGTCTGAAAGTGACCTACATTTTATTTATAAAACTACTCTGAGAAATTATATTAATTTTTAATGAGTATTGATAGTCACAAAAATATCTTTCATAAATTTTAATCTCAAAACTCTAGGGTAAAAAACACATGTTACAGTGACTGTTAGTACTTATACATATGTTCTAATTGCAATTTTGATCTTGCACTGAAAAAGATGTAAGGGAATATTTTCAAAAAAAATCTTCTTTTAGAATTCTTTGTATTTCCTCAATATGACTACAGATATCAACAAGTGATTTGAATTAAACTTACAGGTAAATTATTTTTAAAAATTCCTCTTTTATAGTCAAGTTAGATGATGTGATTTTTAAAAATAAACACTAATTAAAAGCTAGTCCTTTTATAAATAGTACATTGCATGGATTATCTGAAAAGATGAGACTATCAGTCACAAATACCCACCCATTACATCAACAGTCTTTTACACAAACTTGGTTCAACACGAACACACTATACGCCCATTTGGAGACATGGATTTTATCCACTGAAGAGTGGATAAAATATGTATTTTTTTAATATCCTGGATAACTTGACCTTTTGTATTATTTTATTACATTCTAAAGACAGGTTTATTAGGAAAAGGGGAAGAAAAAAAAAGAGGTCCCTGAATGGACACAGGTGGGCAAGAGAGTTACCTGAGCTTTTTCTTAATCTAAGAGATTTCTTTTGCTATGAAAGGATAGATAACAAAGATCAGATCAAAAGTTTGCATGAGAATATACAGCAACTATTTAAAAAGGCAAAGTTCACAGTTGAAATACCACGGATTCTAGTGGAAAAAGCATTTATTTTACAGCATTGTAATTGTTTCCATTCACATGGAACAACTCCAGCTGCTTTCAAAAATCAACAAATGATGGGCAGAAGGAAGATGGGAAGAAATAATATCATTTTTGTTATGTTCAACTGATAAACACTGGGTTACATATACATTATGTTAAGCATAATTAAGCACAGAATTAACATCATTTGTAATGCAATAAGGCAGTTGAGACAAATGCAAAAAGGTCTCCAACATACTCCTTTGATGATCTAAATTGACACTGCCTCATTATATTTTTACCAAAAAAATGGACAAGACAAAGGGTCAAACAATTAATTTCTCCCGATGTATGTGCATGGGTTACAACTAAAGGTCTAAAGTAATTTTCAACCTGAAATTTATCAAGAGTGGTAAATCTTAACCTTCTGTGATTTACATCTCTCATTGTAGATCTAATTACCCAAAATGAATGAATACAAAAACAGTCCTAATCCTCCATTTTAGTAACAAGAGCATCATGGGCAAGAGAGAAACATTTTTCTTGATAATTCTTTGGAGACACAAATTTACAAAGGTAGTCAAAAAGAAAAAAAATTAATGGGTATTCTCAATATTTTAAATATTGAGCAAATCCATAAAATGTGTCATTCATTCGTTCATTCAATATTTACTGAGAACATATTCTTAACACGTGCCCCAGTAAATGTGGAAGGTAAAAGGGCTATAAGGTTATCACAATCTAGTGGGAGTGACAGGTATGTGTAGATGCAATTTTAATATACTGAGAAATGCAATATTAATATAGGGTCCTGGTGAAGAGTGGGAATAAGTGTAGGAGAGAGTCCCGAGAGACAAGGTATTTTTCCTTATCTTGTAGAAGGGAGTCAGAAATAGCTTGTCAGGGGTGATGACCACATTGGGAAATTAAGAATGCATAATGGTTGGTTTTCATAATAAGCTCTAACAATCCTCATAACATAATAACTATCCCCACTTTATAGATGAGGAAATGATAAACTCTGACTCAGAGTTGACAGCTGACAGGGTCAATTCTAGCTAAGCCTGCGTTGCACATTTTCTATTCCTTCTGAAAAGTGAGAAAAATGCCCTGTATAAATCTCCAAGTTACAATTTTTTTTACTAATGTTTATCTCCTCCAGCAATTTCAATACATTTCCTCCTTACGACTCTCACCATACTCAGTTAAGAGAATACAATTGCTAGTTTGTATTCCTGCCATGCATTTTTCAGAAATTCTCATGAAACCCCAAGATAATTACATTTGCCATTGAGAAGAATAAATACAAAGACCATAAACTGTCAGTGAGAGATGAAACTCTACTGAGAACTTTATAATCAATAAAACATTTCCTTTCACTAAGAAAATCTCAGATTTAAACTGTAGTGGAAGCAATCAAAAAACCCTCTGCAATAAGGACTTTCTTTACCTAGCCTCATGATGAGACACAACAGGATTTTTCAATATTTTACCTACCTTCATAAAAGAATTAGGCAACAGTTTTATTTTCTACCTACTATATTCTCCAATTGAAAGAGACTATGTAAAAACTCTGTAGGAGAAACTAAATTCTCTTGTGTGTGTCTCTTTTACAACTTAGACAAAATATTTCAGATCCACATTTCAGTTTCCCAAATGTGTAAGGTTTTCCTTCACTAAGGAATTCTGTAATACAGCTAAATTTCCTCAAATTGAACTTAACTTTGACACTATGGGCCTGAAGACAGCATCAGGTTCCACAGGCTAAAGGTAAAGCCCCACAAAACTGCTCCCCTAACAGCTCTTTTTATGCCAATCACAAGGCTAAGCTGTTATCTGTACTTAGAACTATCAGCTATAAATTGGAAGTTCCCAATATTCCCACCTTAGGGTCAATAAATTGCTAGAGCAATGCAAGCTTACTTGTTGCTTGCTGTTTTCATTACAAAAGGATATGATAAAAGATGCCGCAGAACACCAAGTGGTAGAGACATGAAGGGCAAGGGATGAGGAAGTGGACAAAGTTTACACACTCACTTTCACTGTGACATTCTCCCAATTTATCCAAGTGTCAACAAACCCAGTAGCTTGCAAAATTCCATGCTTTCAGGATTTTTAGTGAAGCTTCATCATCTAAGGATGATCATTATTGATTCCATTTCTAGTCCCTTTCCCCTCTCTGAAAAATGTGAAGGATGGGAATGAACATTTCAAGCTTCTAATCATGGCTTGATTTCTCTGGAATCCATCAAGAGAACACCCCCCCCACACACACACACACACATTTTCTTTTAACTCTCTCTAATCACCTGTTGCCAGCAGCTCGTGATTCTTAAAATATGAGTACTAAGAGAATGTTGTTGACATAAAAACCATAAACTAGGAGGTCTGAAGAAATCAGTGTATGTATTCATTTAACAGATGTTTGCTGATAATATACTACATGCCAGGCTATGTGCTACCCAAGTAGGAATAAATGTTGAGCCAATCATGTACCTGACCTTGCTGTCAATGGTCAAAATAAGCTGACAATTAAAATATAAATGCACAGGCTCCAGTCCACTCATTTTTAATGCATGGAAAAGAGGATAAGAAAATAAATAGCTTGGTAAAATCTCATTATGTAATTTTTTTTTTTTTAGGTGTAGCAAGATGCTCCAGTCCTGCTAAATACTAAAGACTTCTCACACCTTATGACATTTTAGTTAGAAATTAAGGTTCATGTTCAAACAATACCAGTTGGAACACAGTATTCTGGCCCTCTGTGCAACTGTATCCCCTCTCACACATAGTTCAAGATGTGCAGGTATCTCCACAGCCATCATCACTGACAGGAGGGAAATGCCAGATGGCACCTGAACTGTCAGCCCTACTTGTAGGTCCCAAAATAAAATGGACTCCCTGGGGAGAAATGAGTGCTTTTCCTGTACCCTCAGGCAATGCTAGCATTCTTTCTAACAAGCCCATAGGATAAGGTCATTATACATTGTTGATGGAAGTGTATAACCTTTTTTCAAAGACAATTTTGGAATGCCCTTTTAATTTGAAAATGTTCTCATTCTTTGGTGCAGTTTTATCCTTTAGACATAGTTGCAGAAATCCAAAGATATTTTATGGGTATTCTTTATATTAAAGAAACACTGAAACTACATTGGTAGATATCTATAAAGAAGTGATTGACTAAATGAACTATAGATACTGTGAAGCAATTTAAAAGATAAAGTGGATTTGATAAAAGATGAAATGGGAAGATATTCAAGTTATTAATACAAAAAAAAGTTGTAAGACAGCATGAATCATACGGTTAGAAATTTATAGCTAGTATACCCAATGATGTTTCCTCTAAGATTGGGTAAAAGACAAAGATATACACTTTCACTATTACTACTGAACATACTATTGAAAGTTCTAACAAGAAACGGACATAAAAGGAATCCAAATTAAAAAAAAAACTATCTCTACTTGCAGACTGTATGATAACATACACAGAAAACAGTAATGACTCCACTGCCCCCCCCCCAAGAAAGAAAACCATTTGAAACAATAAATCTATAGTGAAATTGCAGGCACAAAATATCTGTCATATTTCTATGTGCAAGTAGCAAACTAAAAGAGAAAGAAATGAAGAAAACAATACCATAAAAAAAGAATTAAATCTAGGAATAAATCTAATATAAGAGTTTTAAAAGACACAAAAAAATATAAAGATATTCTTTGCTCATAGATTCCTTGCTCATAGAGCAAACAATACTGGAACTTCTATGTGATCAGAAAAGATCGCAAAAAAGCCAAAACAATTTTAACAAAAAAACAATAGCTCTCTATCCCATGCTTCAAACTATACCACAAAGTTACAGCTATAAAAACAGCATGGTTTGATATAAAAAGACACACAGATCAACACAAGACAATCAAGGGCCCAAAAATAAAACCACATTTACATAGAGAATTAACTTACAGCAAAAGAGTCAAACATATGTACTGAAGAAAGTCTATTCACCAAATGATATTGAGAAAATCAGATAGCTACATGAAAAAGAATGAAACAATCACTATGTCATACCACACACAAAAATTAACTCAAAATGGAAAAGAAACTTAGATGTAAGGCCAGAAACCATAAAATAGATGAAAGGAAACACAAGGAAAATACTCCATGATACTGGATTCACATAAGTCTTTAGGAACTCAACTATAATGACAAGGGAAACAAAACAAAAATAAGCAAATGGGAGACTACATAAAACTAAAAAGTGTCTGCACAGTGAAAAAACTATCATAAAACAAAAGAACAAGGCCAGTGTGGTGGCACATGCCTTTAATCCCAGCCTAGGAAGGGAGACTGAGACTAGGAATTGCTTGAGTCTGTGAGTTCGAGACACACCCAGGGCAACAAAGCAAGACCTAGTCTCCAAAAAAATTAAAAAGCTGGGTGTAAACTGAAGCACACAACTTTGAGCAGGAGGAAAAGGGGGGGGGGAGTGGAAGGGAGGGAGGAATAAATCCCTGGGATTACAATGTTGTGAAATTTATATATAAATAATTTTTTTAAAAAATAGCTGGGTGTGTTGGTGTGCACCTGAAATCCCAGCAACCTGGGAGGCTGAGGCTGGGGATTGCTTGAGGTCATGATACCCTGGGCAATGTGAGTCTGCAGTTCCCTGGGCAACAAAGCAAGACCTAGTCTAAAAAAAAACAAAAAACAAAACAAAAAACAAAACAAAACAAAACAAAAAACCATATTTGGCAGGAGTGACTATTTACATATGTATCAGTTATTAAAAAAAAGGAAAGGAGAAAAGGAAGACCAGCTACATCTACATACAGGTAGTTGAGCAGCTCATCATACATCTGATAGCTGTTTAATATCTGATATCTATAAAGAATTCATACAACTCAACAAAAACAAAATAACTTAAGTAATCCAATTAAAAATGGTCAGAAAAGCTAAATAGACACTTTTCCAAGGGAGACATACAAGTGGTTAACAGGTATATAAAAAAATTCTCACCATCATTTAACTCAGAGAAATGCAAATCAAAACTATATCATCTCATAACTGTGAGAATGGCCCATATCAAAAACACCAGATACAGCAAATGTTGGCAAGGATGTGGAGAAATAGGAAAATTATACATTCTTGGTAGAAATGTTAGACAGGTCTAATCCCTATGGGAGAAACAATGTGGAGGTCTCTCAAAGTACTAAAAAATAGACATACCACATGATCTAGCAATTCTATTACTAGACATCTACTCAAAGAATACTAAGACTAATTTGAAGATATTATGAATTCCTATGTTTATTGCAGCACTATTTATAATAGGTAGCCTTTGAAAACAACATAAATGCTTAAGAACAGATGGATAGATTAAGAATGTGTGGTATCCATACACAATGGAATGCTAAACAGAAAATAAATTTTGCCTTTGTAACAACATGGATGAAGTTGGAGGGAACAGTGCAAAGAGAAATTAGTTAGAAGGGGAAGAACAATTACCAAATAATTTCTCTCATATGTAAAATATAAAGAAGCAAAACAAATGAACAGAAAACTAAACCAGAATAAACTATAACAATCTGATTACAGAACTGAAGTCACCAGAGAGGGAGGGTAGGAGGAGGGCAGCAAGTTAGTAGGAGACACATGGAATATGTTGGGGATTATAGGTACTTTGATGTTGGGTGTCGTGTGATATCATATATCTGAACAGGTGAGAACTTAAAACCTTAAATCATGTACAGTGTTTTAAGCCAATGTCACCACAATAATAAGTGTCCAGCATGCCATTGGTGCACTTTTTTTAAAGTCATCATAAGCACATATTAGAAAAATAAAGTGAAATACAAGCATTATCAGGACAGAGCTAGGTTCTGCTGCCTGTCAGTCCCAAAAAGCCAATAAGCAGGAGTTGTACCAACAAGCTCTTTTATTTTTTAGAGCACTAGTGGTTGATCTGAGAGAACAGCAGACATGGCCTCATGAAGAGACTATTTTGCCATCCACAGTGGTCTAAGAGAACACTGGAGCCATTCTGCCATCTCAAGCTGACCTTTTATAATGAGTTACACACAAACAGTCAAAAGTGAATTGCTTCATCAGCAGAGTCCATCATCATTGAATCAGTGTATCAGAACAGCTCATCATAATTGATGTTCTTGGTATTTGTTAAATTTAGCTACCAGAGTTCTTAGCTATCTTGACCTGGCATATCTTATGGTACCAGTGTCCACCATGGATTCGGGCAGGAAGCTCAGTTTTAAAACTAGAATTTAATTTAAAGAAAACATACCATGAGTCATAAGTGTACCTGTGCAATCTCTGCTCTGTGTGTATGTGCAGATTCTTATATTAGGTAGGGTGCCCTTCTCTTCCTCCTTAGTGCCCTATCACAAATATATAGCTGTCAAACTATGACTGGCAGGCATAGACAGGAGAGGAAGGCACCATTCTTAGCACAGCAATACATATAGCACAGGCTATACAAACACACTAGGTAACTAATGATCCATTTTCATTAAACTAAAATTACTGCTTGCCTGAGCTGAGATTCCTGCACTAATGGCGTGCCAGATAGTGACACCAAGACATGTACCAGGGTCAAGATAACCAGGAAATTGATAAGAACTTTTGAGGATTGAATATGACAAATGCCAGGAACATCAACTGTGACTACTGTTCTGATGGACTTTTCTGTTTAACTCACTATAAAAAGGGCAGCTTGAGATGAGGGACAGAATAGTTTCTTCAGGGTGCTATGCCCACTGTTCTCTCAACTCACTGCACATAAATCTAAAAGGATACAATTTCTGTCTCTGTTTATCGGCTTTTTGGTAGTGACAGACAGCACAGAGATCCTGGTCTATTTTGGTAATATAACCAGTGTTTAATACAATGGCTACAGATAGTTTTTATCTTTTATATTACTCTTTACATAATGTGCATTGAATTTTTTTAAGAGAGTAGGTCTCTCTATGTTGCCCACAGGTTGTCCTGAACCCATGGATTCAAGTGATCCCTAGCCTTGACCTCCCAGGTAAGTGGGGTTACATGCGTATCCCACCATGACTGGCATGAATTTTTTCTTAAATAGAGTGTTTAACTAAGTCGGTGTGATTTATAAACACTTTCAAAGGAAGACTGATATTTTTAAGCTTTTATATTTATGAAAGCGCTTTGAAAAGGATGAAGTCTTCTATTTGCATTAGTGATAAATAATATTACACATAAGGAACCCTGAAATGAATATGGATCTGCAGGAAAGAAATTTAAATAACATTAAGAACTGGGAACATAGTGTAACTGTCTAGTTTCTTGCAATCATTTGTGAACTTTAATCTAACTCTCCAGAATGCTGATCTGACTTACTTCCTGTCCACTTATCTCTTGCTTTATGGGTAACCTGTTAGATTGTTTAAAGGCAAAAACCCTTCTAAGCAACACTAATTCTCTTTATAGAAAATGCAAATATTGGATTGTTTCTATGAGTGGAAAAAGTTGATAATATTGCTAATCAGCACGTGTAATGATACTGTGGAAACTAAACTTTTTACCGTCAGAATATAAAGTTGCAATAAAATAAAACTTAGCTTGTTCATATGGAGAACTCTCAGTTATCTAAAACTTTTAATGACTGGTGTATTTAGAAGACATTTTTTTTGTACAGAATAATCATAATCTTCTAAAAATATTTATATTTAGCTGAAAGAAAGTAAAATATGGGATTAACTTCTTAGCCAAACAGAATACTCTATAAAACTGAAATCAGAAACTCAATGTGTAAGGGATGAAGTTAGGATTAGAAAACCGAAGTTCTGATACATCTGAGCAAATTGGAGTCAGCCTCTGACTTCACTTGAAAGAGAAAAGTTCGCCTGAATAACAAAATCAAGTGTTAACCTAATAGGGGCTTAAGGGCTCAGTGTTCTCCTTGTGAAAACATAGAATAAACATTTTATAAACTAAAGAATATAAAATTTAAGGAAATATGAAATCTACCATTCTTCAGATTTGCTTACCTAATGCACAGAATTGAAAAGTGAAGATATTATCCCATTCAACTCAAACTCTAAATTGCCCTACTGAATGGTTGAGTAGGTAAAAGATAATAAAATGGAAATCTCTCCTGAAACTCAACACAAGTGATGAGAGATGACAAAGACAGTTGTGAAAACAAGAAAGCCTCCAGAAACTGGAATAAAATGATTGCAGGTATTCCTCAATCTCCTCATGTACATGAAAATTATGAATCCAAGGTCACACATCAAGCTTGACAAGAGGTCCCCAAGAAGCCACTTGGAGAGCTAATATGTGACCCTGATGTTTGGGGATCCTGAGGATTAGTGCCAGACCCTTGCCTGAGAAACAAAGGAGGGAGGGGAAGAGTACTGTCTAATGACTGATGGGAGAGCAAAAGGATAACATATGACATAAGGTAGATTACAATTCCTGAGTTTTCAGAGCAAAACATGTAGGGTATTTCCTGTGAAGCTAATGCAGTCCACGTTCATGAATACAAATGTGAGGTCACTTTAGAATCCATCTAAGATCAGGGCATTGGCCCCACAGCAAAACTGCAAACTGAGGCAGAGGAGATGATCTACAATGGTCATTCACAGATGCCTGTATCCACAGAGAAACTTCTTCACCAACACTGGCTGAAGGTGAGGCCCCCTAAACCAAATGCCAGAACCATAAAGTAAAGCAGCAAAACAACAAAGGCAAGGGATTGGAGAAGACAGCCGGCAATGAGAAAGCATGGACAGACCACAAATAAATATATACTGGCTGTCCAACACAAGGTTAACACTGAAAACCTATCAGCACGGTTTGCCTGGTCCCTCACCCAGTGAAAGGACATTGCCACAGGAATGAAGAGATTAATGGACTTAACACAGGCTAGTAAACAACAAAGAGAGGGGTTTGAGTGAACTGAGGGGGCGCCTGAGGGAGGGGAAGGTATCCCAAAAACCATTTACTGAGGTTGTTATTTAAAGAATAAAAATAAGCCAGGCACAGTGGCTAATACCTGTAAGCTTCAGCCTATTAAGCAGCTGGGTCTAGGGATCACGGTTCAAGTCCCACTGGGGGCAACACAGCGAGACCTAGTCCCAAAAAATAGCTGGGCGTGATGGCGCACGCCTGTAATCCCAGCTACCTGGGAAGCTGAGGCTGGGGATCTCTTGAGTTCATGGTACCCAGGCAACGTGAGCCTGCGGTTCCACAGGCAAAAATAGCGAGACCTACTCACAAAAATAAAATAAAATAAAATAAAGAATAAAAATAAATTAACTATTAAAAAAAAAAAAAGAATCCACCTAAGAGAGTTCTTAGAAAGACTTAGGACCACAGCAAAGTGATGCTGAAGGCATCATCAGATTCCAAGTAAACAGAAAGAGGAAGATTTTCCAGTAAAGAGGAAGTACAAAATGCCAGTGGCACATGCCTGTAAGTGGAAGCCTAGAAAGCCGCAGCAGGCACCAGGGAACTGCAGTTTGAGTCCTGTTCAGGGTAGAGTAGCGAGACCCAATTCCAAAAAAACAGCTGGGTGTGGTGGTGCGCCCCTGTAATCCCAGTTACCTGGGAATTGCTTGAGTCCGTGGCACCCCAGGCAATGTGACCTAGTCTCAAAAAAAAAAGAGGAGGTACAAACGCACCCATCTCTAGGACTCCAGGTGTGCAATCTCTTGTGACAGAGACTCTACTCTAGAAAAAAATTTAAATACTGAGTATTTGAGTTTATTTTTTATAGTTACCAAGAAAATATATTTTTATCATCTGATCACTCTACGTTAAAATATGTTAATATACATTATCATTACACTATGTATATGTTTCATTCTTAAAGAATTAATTTGTCTCACAACTAGCTCAGGATCAGAAGCAGAAGAGGGGCAGTAAGAGTCCAGTAGGACAGAGGGCAGTAGAGGGTCTATTTGACAGTTGAATTGAAAAGAGCAGTACAGCTGGTGGGAGTGCAAACTGGTCCAGCCACTATGGAAGACTGTGTGGAGGACCCTCAAACAATTGAATATGGACTTACCATTCGACCCAGTAATCCCACTACTAGGAATATACCCAGAGAACATGAAGACATTAATTCAAAAGGACACATGTACACGCATGTTCATTGCAGCCCTGTTTACAGTTGCAAAGAATTGGAAACAAACCAAACGCCCCCAAATGGATGATTGGCTAAAAAAAAATGTGGTACATATACACGATGGAATACTACGCATCCATCAAGGAGGACAAACACATGTCATTTGCAGCAACCTGGATGGAACTAGAAAGACTCATATTAGCAGAAATAAGCCAAAAAGAAAAAGAGAAGTACAGGATGGTCTCATTTATATGAGGGATATAGGGAAAATCAAACAAACAAATAAAAAATGAAAACAACCAATGGGACTGAACCATGGAG
>PVHY01018389.1:0-18019 GCA_004024945.1 Uropsilus gracilis
TATATATATATAAACTATTTGATTATAAAAAAATTAAAAAAAAAAGAAAGAACATTTGCAGGACAATGAGAGAGGAGCGGTAGCGACATGATTGCTTGTAGGTGTCTGTTAATAAATGGCTATAGGGAAACAGAAGCAGGGAGATTGACAAGTGAGAAGGCTGCAATGAGAATCCAGGTGGTAAAGGAGAGTAGCCTGGGGTGGAGGTTGGGAGAAGTGGTTGGATTTTTTTATATTTTCAAAGTAGAGTCCATGGGATTTGCTGGTGCATTAGATATAGGATGGTGGGAGACGAAGGTGATCCAAGGTAGGATGACTCTAATGTTTTGGTCTGAGCCACTGGAGAGATGGAGTTTAAGTGGCATTTAATTAAATAGAGCTGACACCCAGAAGAGGGATGATCTTCCCTTGGGGGAGTGGGCAGGCATAGATGAGGGAGGCATAGTTCAGCTCAGGAAAAAAGAAAAAAAAAGGCAACAATTGATTGCATTCAATCTGAATGACTCTTCACAGCTCTCCTCAAAGTTTGTTTCACTCTAAATACCTCAGAATAGAGCAGACAAAGAAAATAGATCGCTACATTCACCAACAAAAGAAATCCTCCACAAAGACAAGATGAACTTCTTGCCCAAGTATTTGGTATGTGTGGTGGGAGGGAAGTTGATGAAACTTCTTTCCTAAACAAACAAACGAAAAAGGTGGAATTTTGTATTTACTTTGGGTAGCTGTAATTACCAACATTTGTATTTAGTGTGTTCAGTTAGGTCTTTTTATTCTTTTTAAGATAAGAAAGTTGTTGTTCTGATAACTTATCTTTGAATGCAGTTTGGAAGAAGGGAGTTGGGTTTCATATGTGTGTATGAGTGTGTGTACACACGTCTATGTACAGGGGGAGATTCTCAAGAGCCCAAGTTCTCAGTAAGCTGGGAAGTCAGGTGCTACTTGGAAAAAGATGTGATTCTGAATAAGTACTAAATGTGTGTACTAAAAGTACTAAAAGCAAAGGAGTGAACATCCTGGGTTAATTCATTCAAAAGGGCTTATTTTAGTGAAGCAAACACTCAATAGAATCCTTCTCAAAATTTGCCCAGGTTCTGTCTCCTTTGGTGATGTTGAAGTTGAACTCATCTCTGAGAATGAAGAAGCTGGATCTGTGGTCTTTTCAGCATTGAAGTATAATTGCTGATTTGCATCTGCCTTCTTCACTGCTGGATTATGTATGACCCAATTGAAAACTGTGGTCTTCTTATTGTATATTCTTTATTTACTTCCTTTTATTTTCATTTCTTTATTTCTTCCCCCATTCCTCTGAAAGAATGAAAGAAATGTTCTTCTTTTAAAAGGAACTGCACTTTTTCTTTAGCTTCTCCTTCCTAGTTTGTGGTACATCATCTCTATTTAGCCATTTTCATAATTACTCTTTTGCTTCAAAGCCTCTTGTAAGGTAAAGAATATCTTTTCCTATATATAGAAAACAGCCTGGCAGTGAGACTGGTGAGTTGTTAATAATTCCTTTCCCCCCAAAGTCAAATTTAACTTTGAATCTTCTGGGTTTAATTTTGTTGTGGGGTAACATGATGGACCAGTCAGGTGATGATTTTAGTTAATAGGAGAAAAACATCGGGTAAACTCTAATTTTCCAGATTAGAAGGTAATCATCACACCTGATTTAAATTGTCTGGTAAATAAAAGATCCAAGGACTTCTCAATTTTCAGAGAAACTAGAATTTTTTGGATGAAAATTTAAACTCTTTCATGCTTTAGTTACATATGATTTAGAGGAATCACATGTTAAAGATTTTAAGAAATGCATAGGCTTGTTTGAGACATTAAATTTCTACTTATTTAAGTATTTAAAAGATTATTTGTTTCTGAATTTTAGATGACTAGAAAAAAGCATACTATGGACTAAGCGTACATTTCACTTATATATACACAAGAGCATTCTTACAAAGATATCAGTGCAGCTTTTTTTTTTTTTAAGTTTTCGTTTTAGCCGGGTATGGTGGTCTGTACCTTTAATTGCAGCCTATAGAGTGAGGCCAGGACTAGGAATTGCTTGAGTCCATGGGTTTGAGACCTGCCTGGGGCAACATAGCAAGACCTAGTCCCAAAAAATAGCTGGGCGTGGTGGCATACGCCTGTAATCCCAGCTACCTGGGAAGCTGAGGCTGGGGATAGCTTGAGTCTGTGGTAATCCGGGCAATGTGAGCCTGTGGTTCCCCGGGCAAAAATAGCAAGATCTAGTCTCAAACTAAATAAGTAAATAAATGAAACTTTTCATTTTAGTAGTTTTCTTTTTTTGTAAAGACATCTTTTATTAGATGTCTTTTATTAGATGTGGATATTTCTAATATGGATATTAGATGGATATTTCCATCTTTTATTAGATGTAGATATTTATTCTTCTTTGATCTTCAAACTGAGATTTAGAGAAAATGAACAAGTTGGAAATGATTCCATGGAAATAAGATGACTTCCTAGGATGATGATCCAGAATTGCAGATGATTCCCAAGGCCATCTGGTCTACCACATTCCCAACACTTTCTCCAGGCTTCAGCTGTCTTAAAAGATGGAGAACTGTGGCCAACTGTGGAGAACGGTGACCTAAAGGAATCTGTTTCCATATTTAGCCAACCTTTCAGTCCTACTTGTGGTCAAAGAGATTATAGCTATTTTCCCCTCCTTGCCTATGTGCCCACTTGATCACAGAAGGGAATTAATTGGCCTGGCATGATTTGCCTTTTGAAAAGTCACATTGGTTTCCACCCAATACTTTGTGCTTTTCAAGTTGATGCTAATTGATTGATGTTAAGTTCTATATTTTCCCTGATATTGAAGTTAAGCTGACAGGTCTATAATTACCAGGATTGTCCTTTTCCCCTTTTTAAAAAGATGAGCACTTCATTTACCCTTTTTCAGTCTATAGGGACTTTCTTTATCCTCTTGAGTTCTCAAAAATAATCGCTAGCAGCTATGTAATAACACCTGCCAATTCCTTAAGTACTCTTCGAAGTATGTCATCAGGCCCTGCTGATTTGCTTGAAGCTGGCTGTTCAAAATAGTTTTTAACCATTTTATCTCATTCTCATTTATACTGACTCTATTCTGTCTCAGGTTAGCATTGTCCTGATGACTGGACCCCTGCTGACTGTCCCCTACTTCATTTAAGAACAGAAAGTTCCATCTTTTTCCTGTCATTGCCATGAGCCCCCTTCCCCATCTTTGAGGTTTAAATGAGATATTTTCCTTGTAACTCTGTTTTAGCCTTATATTACTACAAAGGTTTATGTTACTTTTTATATCTTCTACAAATTATATTTCTTGTACTTTCTTGACCAGTAGGTGACAGAACTCTATTTTTAAGTGACACACATTTCTTTCAAATACACCATTGTGATTGTGGTTTAGACATCCTTATTAGTGATCTCTGCTTATCAGAGATTTTAAAAAGCAAAATAATTTGGAATAATGTGAAATTAACAATCAGTTCTCATATACTCTTCACCCAGCTGTCTGTAATGCTAAAATTTTTTATAACCATAGTCTACCTACCCAAGCCTAGACTATATACCCCATTGGGATTTTACCAGTTTTCCATTAATTTCCTTCCCTCTGTTCTAGGACTTAATCCCAGGCCCTACACTACATTTAGCAGTTTCACTTAAAAGTTTTTTTCATTCCTAATGGCTAAAAGTGTTGTCTCTGTGTGATAATTTCCATCAAGCCTATTAATATTTACATATTCAACTAATTACTTTTATCTACAGAAATCAAATTTCTTAAATGATTTTATGCTAAAAATGAAGTCCTCAGTATAGTTCAAGACAATTTAAATAGTTTGAGCTCACTGAGGATCAGGACATCCTCCCTCAGCCACTGCCACTGCCAAGCAAGTTGGGAAATAACTTGAAAAGATCCTTTCTTTTCTGGTTTGATGATCATTTTATTATGCTTTCTTTGTGGTTTGTTCCTTCCTTTTTTGACTTTGAGGTATTCCTGTGATTCCCGGCAGGGTGAAGGCTCAATGAGGCAAGTGAGGTGTACCTTTTAAGGAAGGACTCAGCCAGAGTCAAGCAAGTACAGGGTTGGCACCTCAAGTGTGGGAACCCATGAATTTTGCACCTCACTTTCCCCTAGTCCCATCTCTGTCCCAGGTTTTTGGAGCATAATACATTCTTGATTTACAAGATCATGTCATTTTCTTTCCTCATTTATCCATAGTCCATCCAGCCACTCCCTTACTTGCACATGAGACCTGATAAAATATTTTAATGTTCTCACATAATTGAGGTCCTGAGCTGTGACCTCCTGCTTATTTCCCCAGTTTCTGTTGGATAGTAGTCAAAATTTCAGCAAGTCTTGGGTTTCCCCTTTGTTCCCATATTACATTTCCTTGTGGATGGCAGATTTCATAGGGATTTTCTGAGTGGATGAGCTTAAAACCTGCCTTAAAGCTGTTTCAAGCTGTTAGACCTTCTTCTGGGCAATTAGAATAATAAAATGCAATTTAATACCTTTCACTTTCCAAGTTGCCAGGTGCATTTGTAAGCCACATGGCTTTTCCTGACTGGGGGAAATAAATTTGTGATAGCAATGGTGAAAATATCTTAAAAATATTAATATTTAGAAAGAACTAGACTATGATAATATTCTTTCTGAGATCCATTTAGGAAAACCAATGGATTTTTCCATATTTGTAACTTCCTGGGGGGGAGGGAGGGAGCAGTGTTTTGTAAGATAAGAGAGAATTGCTTTGTTGGTAGCATTTTTAGGGTATTACAGATGAACAATTTGCGGTTTCTGTAAGGAGGCAGTAGGCCCTGGGACAACTCTAACGGACATAATTAGAAGATATTAGGTCTTTGACCGCAAACACAGGCTGCATACAAAGCAGCTAAAGGGGCTAACTTGGGCATTTCTGCAACGGATCTGTGCAACAAGTAACTGCTTGTTTGCAGAATTCAAGTCCCCAAATGAAAATGGAGACCGCAAATAAGGAATTCTTGGAAATATGGTGTTTTCAGAGACCTGTGGGGGAATCTCCCCCAACTGCTCTCCAGCTTCTGTGGGTAAATGTACAGGCTAGCTTAGAGATATTAGCAGTAGAGTTTCTAAAAGTGAGAAAACCTCAGGTTGAAATGAAGTTGCCTCACTTGATGAGCTGCCTAGAGCACACTTACACATTTGCTTGAAATCAGTCTCTAAGATGATCCTAGTAAGAGGTCTTCCTGCTCACACATTTGGAGGACAAGTGTCATCCTTAGCATCTGGACTTGGGCTCTTCTGGAAGCAAACACTGTGCCAGGGAGCTGAGCACTGAGTAGTAGTTTACTTGGCGATCTTAGGAAACTGGTAGGAGAGGAGGTGGAAATGCAACAAGGAAGGAGGGCAAGCTGCTAAAGGGTGTATTATCAAGCTGATTGTCAATACTGGGGTACTGGGCCCCTGTAATTCTGAGAAGAGCAAAGAGCTCTGGTTGAGGTACCAAAAGGATAGATTATTTCATCAGTCAATGGCTGAGGGCTGTTTCTAGGGCATTCCTTCTTTTTATTTCATTCGTTCTTTTGCATTTAGCTTCTATGATTAGGTCCTGTCACCGAGCAGGGAATCTCATGGGTAGAGGGTGATTGGTATGGAACAGTGATATCTCCAAGCAGGTGGGATGGCTTTTCTTTTTTTCCTTTCCTTTTTTTTTTTTTTTTTTGAGACTAGGTCTCACTATATTGCCTGGAGCAGTCCCCAATCCCGTGGACTCAAGCAATTCCCCAGCCTCAGCCTCCCAGGTAGCTGGGATTACAGGCACCCACCATGGCACCTGGCTACTTTTTCAAGACCAGGTTTCTCTATGTTGCTATGAGTTCGAACCCATGAACTCAAGTGATACCAGGCCTCTTACCTCCCAGCGCTTGAACTACAGGTGCGTGCCACCATGTCCAGCTTAGGTGGGATGGTTTTTATTTTCATCATTCAATTCAAATTTTTTTCTGAAACCCAGCAGAAGATGGTACCTTGCCATACAGAACTATGATTTGGTCTTTCCAGACCCAGAGGTCTGAGTGCTACAAATACAGGTATGAAAAGCCAGACGATAAAAGAGTCTCAGATGGCATATGTGGAAGATGTTGGAGAGAGCTAGATTGAAAAAAAAACCTAAGGGAAAGGAGAGAGAAAGAGAGAGAGTGTGTGTGTGTGTGTTTAATTCCCTCTTATTACTTGTTCAATAGAATGACCAGTGGATAAAATTTCTAAAGTTCCTGTCCAGGTGGCAACAAAGGGAAGCCGTTGCTGAATCCCTTACATGGTTGTTGTTCACCATCACTTCCTCCACACTGAGTTCGTTCTCCTGCAAGGTCTTCCCCTGTCTCTTGCAGACATCATGTAGATTCTTGATGTCAAGTTGCAGGCTCAAGAGCTTGCTGTTCAGGCTGCTTACATCTCTGTCTCTCTCCCCTGCCTGGGCAGTAAGAACAACAAAAGCATCCATTATAAGTGATCGAGAAAACGCTTACTTTGGTTCACTTAACAGGTTGACAGAGATTTTAAATTTGCTGGAAATTTGTCCATCAACCCTTTGCTGTTATTACTCACCCTGTATAACATTTACGCAGTATCCATTTGTGAGGTGTCTGAGTGCTCTGCATTATTCAGACAATTACTTACTTATATTAATTAATCTTCAACACACTGCTGTGGGTGCATCCCAGATATCCTGTTTTTCAAAAGAAAGTCAGTGCCTAGAATAATTCCAGGCACCCAGTGGGCTGTCCATAAATATTAATGGCTCTGCCACTGATGAAATGGAAATAGAGATGGCAAATGAACTTGTCAAGACTCTAGTGAATCTGTGGTGGAGTCGGTATGGATGCTGACACCTCCTAACATTTTCTTCTTACTAAACCAAAAGACCTCTCTCGTCCTCAAACCTAATGTTGTTCTTTGGCGATGTCCACCATTGGGAGTGAAAATAAAATTTCTAGGCCGAATGCATACAAACTCTATCTTTGATTAGGAATGAGAAGTTGAGGTCTTTTTATTATTTTATTGCTGAGTCAGAACGGAAATTAGTGACTGAGGTCAAAATAGAGAGTATGGAACATGGGGACTTGGGTGGAACCGGGAGTAGAGCTGTGATAAGGAAGTGGGTGCTTCCTCATGCCTTCCATTCTCAGTGTGCAGCAATGGTGTGCAAAGGTATTTGGAAGAAACCCTATGTGACCTTGTACATGCTTTGGCTCTGACACTGTGCAGACTTTTCATAGCACTCATGAGGACAGGTATTTCCACCTGAGTTTTAACCCATGGTTGTATGATAGTTGCCTGACTTACATCAGATTACCCGGAACAGGCTCTGAGGTGAGGTCTTGTGGCCTCAGTTAAGGAAATGTTTCTAAAAGAAAATCAGCCAGGAGGTGAGGAAGCCAGGCAGGGAAGGGGGAAAAAGCAAGCAAGGGCATGATGCAGACTAAGTCCTGTGGGCAGTAGCTTTAGTCTGAACCCAGGGGAAACTCCGTAGTGTAAGCTCCCCTCTGAGTGTGTCCCAATTAGATGTGGGTTGTCAGACTCAGCCTCAGCCAATGGGTAAGGGCTGCCCCCCTTGGGATAGAAGCTCCCAAGATTGTCCAGCTCTGTTTTATGAGCAGAGTGACCCCAGTAGCTCAAGGGCAATTCATCTAAGAGAGTTGCAGATGCAGAAGCATAGAGAAGACAGGAGACGTGCACAAAAACGGTGAAGTGATCCAAGTCACAGTGCCAAGGTCCCATATTGGTTGAATTGCAGAATGAGGAGAGTCGTTGTTCTGACCCTGCAGCCACCAAATCCACTGATCTCTCTGGCTTCATGAATAGATGAGGTACATAACACACACTCCCGGGGGAGCTGGAGACCTGATATGGACATAGTAAATCAAGCCTTGCTGGACAGGTCAGTGGAAGGGACCTCTGCATGAGGCCAAGGGGGGCGGAGGACAAGCACGAGAATCGGACACGGCAATGTCAGTGTATGCGGAATTCAGAAGGTTTCCCAGAAGTGCTGCTGTCTCAGCTGATTTATTTCTTCATTTCCATTTAGTACCTGAATTTTTTTTTTTAACCACTTTACAGTTTAATTAGGTTAACGGCATGGCTCTGTCATTAAAAGGATTTCATTATCTCAAAACTCTCCCTCTTTTTTTCCTCTTGCTCCCTTCCCCTGTTCCTCACTTTCAGAAAAATAACAGTGGCTGTCAACTGCCCCAAGCATGTGATTACCATTAAGACAATTACCAGGGACTCTCTAAAGAGAGGATGTGTGGAGCAGCTAAAGAAGTGGTGTACAGACACTTTTCTAAATAGAAAACAAAGTCCTTGACCTGACAAGAAGCAGCTGCTTGCTGCCCGGGCTTTTAATTTCTTCTCTCATGGTTATCACATTGAGAATAGGGGCTGGAGGAGGCTCGCTGGGGAGTGAGGACCTGGAGGCCCCTTACCCTTTTTGTCACAGAACTATCTTTCTTCGGCATTTATGAGCCGATTAGGTGACAATACAATGCCTGTTCTACAAAAGAGTCAAATGCCCTTTACCCCTAACGATGCTGAATGGATGCTTCTCAAGGTGAGGGCCATGTCACTGGATTGTTACAGATGGAACCTGACACGCTGTGAACCCCTGAACATGGTACCCACCCTCAAGTCTCTCCAAGCTGAAAGCTAACTGCAGCCCCCCACATGAGCATCAGGCTGATCACAGAACCCCTCTCCCTCCAGTTTTGCATGTCTCCGAGCAGGTCTGCCAGCCCAGTTCTGCTGCAGCACCAGGACTTGAAAATTGGATCTTTAATGTGGATGATCTCATCTAATTTGGACATTAGCATCACCTCAGAGTCTCTGAGGTAATTTCTTCATTCATAAAATAAGAGCTTGGAATAATCTTTGAGGATTTCCTAAATCAGTTGAATAACAAGTGTGTTTTGTTGAATGTCAAGTGAAATTTGCTTCTGAAATCAAAATGTAACCATTTTCTTGTAAGGGCCTCATCATAAAAGGGTCTTTATTCATCAGAACGGGAATGAACATGATTGGGAAAGCAATAAAGTGATTTCCATGAGCTAATATTTTGTAGTCTCATGCTATTTTTTAACGCAGACAGTTGTAAGTAGAGGCCGTGCTCCTGCAGAACCCCAGAAAGGCAACTGTTTCTGAGGTTCTCAGAATGTAATTTCTGGTTGCTGTCTTGCACAGAGGTCACTGGCACTATTTCTAATCCTATCTCCTTTATGAAGGGTAGATTTCAGGCAGATGCCTTTTGAGTATCAATATGCAGTAGGAATTGATTTAACCTGACATTTCATCAATCAAAGCTCTATAACCAGGATGGGGGCATGAGACAAACTGGGCGTCATAATGCCGACCCTCAGGCACCGTCTGATCCTGTCCTGGATCTGAAGTCATTAGTGATGGCTGAGATCACGAGCTGCCACTGCTGGGTGACTTTCCACTTGCATAAGTTATGGGCTTCAGTGCCTGGTTTTGCCTGTGTGAGGTAGGAACCTAGCATTTCTGCTGGAAGGCAGCAGCTACGCATGCATAAGCAAAACAGTGCTGATATACATATGGGCACTTCTACAAAGTTTTTCCTGTGAGCGAAAATTTTGGAACCAATTATGTTATTAGAGTAAAAAAATGACTAGTTTTATTGTATTCTAAATTCTTTATAAGTTTACATGCTGTGAAAGTATCTGGTTTAGGATACACAGGGCATATGGCCATAGTCAACCACCTGTGCAATATGGGCCTTTTTTATTGACATGAGAGGTTGTCACATACTTTTCTCCATCATATCCTGGGAAAAATGATTTCAGTAGAAGGTAAGCTTCATGAGAACAGAGATCTTTGTCCATTTTGTTGACTGGTTTATCCCTAGTTCCAAGAAGAATGTCTGATACATTGAAGATGCCAAAGAATGAAGGAATGGTTTTCTAGAAATTTCATGTCAAATATTTGTTCCCTGCAGAAATTGCACAACCATATACAGCTTCTTTCAGTAATCCATGAGGAAAGAAGCTGAAACACCTCTTTTGGAAGCTGCTCGCTGTTTGCAAGGTGGGAGGTCTGTTAAAAAGCATTATAAAACAACTATATACTAACCAAAAGATCCCCCCCCTTACATCCTTTTTTGAGCAAGGCAGGGAAGACATAACACAGACTAACCCAAATGTTAGACAAATCAGAATATTTCCTATGTGTGAAGCACTAGTGTTTTACATGCAGTATCTGACTTCATTTTTGCAAAAAACCCTTGAAATAGGTGCTCACTATTTGTATTTTCTAGCTAGAACAAAGGGTGGGGAACACGACCAACATCATACTTCTGCTATGAGACATGGACGTAGGCCCACCCCAGCTCAAGTCTGGCTTCTGAAATGCTGGGTTTGCTGTCCAGCTGTATTTGTGATTTGGGGGGCTGCTTATTACTGGAATTTTGAATGATGAAACTTGAAAAGGAGTCCTCGTGACAGGTCCAGCCTCATGCACATTGAGGAGTCAGGAGCTTTACTCACCTCATCCTTTAATTCCTTGGCACTTCTCAATTCTCCTTTAAGCTTTAGCATTTTCTGAGCTTTGTTATAAACCTGAAAAAGTCCAATAATTTACGATGGAAAAAGTGTAGATGAGTCTGGCTCTTTAAAGGCCCTCCCCTGTGGACGTGTGCTGTCAGTAGGGAGCTTGAAAAAAATGTCCTGAACGTGACACCTACTTGCCTGCTCATCTGTTTATGTGTTCAAAGTCTTCACCAGAAGAAATCATATTAGCAGAAACAAGTTAGAAAGAAAAAGACAGAAACCAAATGGTTCCACTAATATGTGGGACATAGGAAAAATAAACAAAAAGCCATGAGGAAAAGTCAAAACAAGCTAACAACCAAACTGAAGCACACAACTGGGGAGGGGGGCGGGGGGATGGGAGAGGCTGGGAATGGTCCTGGAGGGAAGGCAGTGAAGGCAGTGGGTGAATCCCAGGGATTACAAAGTTGTGAAATTTATATATAAATAAATTATTAAAACAAACAAACAAACAAACAAACAAACAAAACCACAAAGTCTTCACCAGGAAGACAGGTTCATGCTTCCACCATTTTTCAAGATACCACTAGTTGGTGGCTAAATAGCATTTATTTCATCCTTGCTGAAAAGCTAAAACTAAATCTTACTTTCTAGGTTTCTAATTACACTGTGACTCAACAAACATGATACATGAATTGTGAACCAACTAGAATGTGCATAACCTAAATTCATTCTCCCAGTAACCCCGGGAGGCAGATATTACTATTCCCATTCCCATTTTGAAGAGGAGGAGAGCCTAAGTGACTTACCCAAGGTCACACATGCTCTCTTACTCCTCCAGAAAGAGCTTCCATTAATTTTTAAGTATTAATTTGAAAATAACTGATGATGTCATTTCATGAAGCATTAATGGACCACAAGGTTGGGCTTACTTATAAAGATAAGAAACTTGTAGGGTGCCAAAAATTAACTAAATAAAAAGAAGCCGTAAGAAAACCAGATTTTTGTATGTGTAGGTGTCAAAACATGATGATGCACAATACACTGAACTTATTAAAATGATCTCATTCATAACATTTTTAACTCTAAGATTAAAGGAAATTTCCATCAATACTTACCTGCAGAATAGTTCCAAGAATGAGAAGCTATCAAAATACTCATTCTTTGTAATGAACCACATCCCTCACTCCTAATATAAGCCAAGAGGAAGAAAGAATGTTGGTGAGACATGGAATTTGGAATGTTTTGCAGGGTTGTATTCTGATGTGCTGCATTGTTTACCCTCTTAGGCATCATGGGGATGGTGATACAGCTTAGGCTTACCCTGTATACAGGAAGACGTCAGGAGCTGTTGCTGTCACAAACACCCTCAAATTTCAGTGGCGTAAAACCACGGTTTCTTTCTCACTTAGTCTACGTGTCCATTATGAGCCAACCGGGGCTCTGCTCTTCATTGTCCTCAGCTGGTAGAACCTCTATTATCTAGTATGTTGCTTGTTGCCATGGCAGCAGAAAGGGATCTGCTTTGTGAATCACCTACAAGTTCTTAAAGTGGAAGTCATACACTTGACTTCTGCTCATGTTTCGTTGACCAAAATGAGTCACAAAGTCAGGCTTTCCCTTCTTCCTTTGTCTCCCCAAGAGGGGTACCAGGTGTCTTGTCCAGTGAGGCTGTTATGACAGAACATCATGGTTCTGGAGGCACCAAAAGGAAAGCACCAGCACACTTGATGTCTGGTGAATATTTGTTTCTGGAAATACTGAAGTTTTTGCTATATATACCTTCACAGGCTGGAAGGGGCGAGGAGAGCTGTGAGGTCTCTTTTATAAGGACACTAATCCTGTTCATAAGGGCGCCACCCTTATGACCTAGTCATTCCCCAAAATCTCACCTACTGATACCATCATCTTTGGGAGTTAGAATTTCAGAATATGATTTTTTTGGGGTGGGGGTTGGGAGACACAAACATTTCATTTACAGTTCTGTGCAAATGAGAGGATTAAGAATAGTATGGCATGAAAGAACACCCAACTGGACTCTATGCCACCAAGTTTATAAATCTGGCTCGGCACTTATGTCAAGCAGCGGTGTTTGGGGAGGTACTCAACTCTCTGAATCTTTGATCTGGCCTCTGTAAGCTAGAGGACTGTGCCAAATATATAGTATGTGCAGTATGCAGCAGGCATGAGTGGGCTATGCAAAGAAAATGTGACTTTTTCTATTACTCAAACTCTAACTGAGGCCCTTTTCCACAAAATGACCATTGTCTTTCCTACCTGAGGTTTAGTGACCTCACCTAGACCTTTAGTTCTACCTTGACAGTTTATTATAGTAGCAACCACAAACTGAGCAAAAGAATCACAGAAAAAAAAATGGAATGGGACAAATATATTCTTGAGAATATTACTTTATAGGCATACCCACTTGTTAGGAAATGATTGTAAATCAAATGAAATTTTGTCTCAAAGGCAAAAAAAAATATAAGATTTTCTTGATTGTGGTGGTTTCAGTGACCCTAAATTATATAGCTGTAATTGCAGAGGTTAAGAGTATTTAGAAAGAATATGGGAGGTGAGGCTCTCATAATTGCCTGAAAGTGTATCGGGCAGGGTTGATCTCTTGGTATTTAAACCTACTAAGAAAATTAAGTCAGAAGGAAAATAGAATTGTATTCCATGAAGGAAGCACAGGAATCCTGTAAGTCATTAGCAGCAGCAGCAGCAGCAGCAGCAGCAGCAGCAGCAGCAGCAGCAGCAGCAGCAGCAGCAGCAGCAGCAGCAGCAGACAATTTGGAAGTGCTTATGGACCGAAAAAAAAGGGGGGAGGGTTGCAGGATAGATTTTCGAAGCATTTGACAGTAATGTTTACCAGATGATCGGAAGGGTCCTTTGAGGGAGCCTCAAATGCTTCATAAAATGATCACATAAAATTTCACAACCTCCCTGAGGAGTGTGGCTGGACAAACATTTTGGAGAGGGGGGAACTTGGCACAGAGGGAGAGCCTTTCTCCCTGATCCGTGGAGGCTGATTTCTGGGTTCAGGACTTGGATGTCTTCCCTCTTCTCACCCTTTTCCCTGCACCTGTGATGCTGACTTTCCTTTGAGACTCTCATTTCCTCATGTCTCATCTTCTTCTCTGGCATCTCTGATCCTGCTGCATATACCCAGGGAACTGCTCCTTGTATTAGAAAGCCCTGCTGTCTGCTCTTCCAGCAGGATTTCTCTTGGTGACAGCTGTGCCTAGGGGTGGGGGTGGGGGTGGGGAATATAGACAGTTGTAATGAAATGAAAACCTGATTTCTTCGGCTTCCAGAGTTGACTTCAACCCATGCTCGGAGCACATCATAGATTCCCGAGGAACACCTAATAGGGATAGCGCTTCCCTTAGGTGATGAGTGTAGCAGGCATGAACAAGCAAGGAAAAAGTGATTATTTTTCTACTACTCCTACTCTTACTGAAGCCCATTTTCACAGACAGGCAGAAAACACACTCTCATCTATTTCTGAGGAGACATTTAACGTCTTCAGTTTAAAAGTGACTCTGTCCATGACCCCCTCCACCCGTTTGACACCTCCTGAGACTGTGCCTATGTCTTGGTGATCTAGGCTGGACACGGCTCCAGGGGCGGCTTGTGGTCCATGGTTATAACTTCTTCCCAGCTGAACTGTGCCAACATACTGGTGCCACAGACAAATACTTTGTCATCTTCTTATTGTGGGGTGTGGTTCTGCTGGCTCTTTTCCATCCCCTGAGGATTCTTCTAGTGCAGACACACACACACACACACACACACACACACACACATACACATGTGAGATCATGCCCTGTCTTCTGAGACCTCCCCTGCCATCATTCCATATTTGGTCTGAAACAGTGCTGAGAAGGATCCTAAGATTCGCTGGGCGTGGAGGGGTACACCTGTTGTCCAAGCGCTGGGAGGCAAGAGGTTTGGGATCACTTGAGTTCATGGATTCGAGACTACCCTGGGCAACATAGTGAGACCTGGTCAAGAAAAAGCAGCCAGGTTACAGGACTACAGGTGGGTGCCTGTAATCCTAGCTATCTGGGAGGCTGAGGCTGGGGATCACTCGAGTCCGCGGTACCCTGGGCAACGTAGTGAGACCGAGTCTCAAAAAAATAAAAAAGGATCCTAAGATTGTGTTTATTCATCTTCCTCCCCTTCTATCATCAATCAAAAGCCCCATTCTATCTCCTTGATTGTTAAATTAATCAGAGGTTCTTGTTTTCCCCACTTTTGCTCATCTTACCAATGTTACCAGGTTTGAATTCTCTTGTTTTATGCTTCTTCTCTTTCCTAACTCAGAGACATTTTGCTTCATTTTGGGGAGAAGGAAAAAGAGTATAAGTGAACCAGTTCAATGAAACACAGTTTTAGCGGGGCAGGATGGGAAAAGCACGTTAGTATACATCATAGAAGTACATACTGTCTACTCACATTAGTGTCTACAAATGGCACAATTGTAGGTTGCTGGTGCTGGTTCTCTCCCTAAGAAACTGGTAACTGGTGGAATTTTAGGATGGATGACTCTCTGTAGAGTGATGTTGATTATTCCTCTTCCTCCATGATCTATTTTTCTCATTGAAAACATGTTTTTAGGTTGGCATGGAGAGAGACGTTATTCAGTTTAAAGTGAAAGTTACTCTTGGGTGTTGAAGCAATACTAACAAGTGTGATCTTTCCTCTTCTATTGCTGGGTTTTAGATTTTCTTCAATGTTCTACCTTCTACCACTGAAGAAAGTATGAACAATTCCAGGATTCTTAGTGTTTGATCTGATGTGAGAATGTTCAATGTTTCTTTTCTTTTAAAAGCTATGTGAGGCCCACGAATGGACAGATGCTCTTTGTAGAAGAAACTATTTCTACTCAGACTGAATGGGCAGAGCCATCATGCAGAGGGAACTGGCACGAACAGAGTCCATCTCTTTGTACATGGACCTAGTTCTAAAAGTGAAAATCCAAGTAGGGTACATCCCCTCTAGGGAGATGGTAGGGAGATAATGGTGGAGATGTTTTGGGGTTCTGGCAGCATAACTTGGTAATCAGGAATCTAACACCAGGATCACAAACTCTTAGTTCACCATTAGGACTGATGTTTTTCTAGCATCTCCACTAACTCCATCAACTGTACTTTTTGAATCCCTTCCTTAGTTGTGGACCAATTCTTTGATCCTAAGGACAGTTTTCTCACATGCTCCTTTTCTTGCTCGACTTGACTTGGTTTTCTCTTTGAATATCAGCTCTTTGCTTTCAGTCATTCTCTTTTCTCTTTTCTCAAGAGAACAACACAACACACTCAGTCTTTCAGTTATGGCCACTGTTATTCCGTTGTCATTTAGTAAAATTTCCTCTTTTGCAGAACAATATCTAATTTTGTTTGCCATCACGATCGCTGACATGGCAAAAACTTTCCCTGGTGCTCAATATATTTATTTGTTTGTTTGTTTATTATTTCTAACTGTCCCAAGTCATACAAGATCTAACTCAATTAGCCATTTCTGTCACCTACCCTCCAATTCCATGAAACACTTGTATGGCAACTCCCCTATGTCACTTGCTGTTCTAGACATCAAATAATACAGTTAATCCTCAGAGCAGCCTTACCATGTGGGTAACCACCTCACACTTTCTACTTCTTTTAATATAACACCATCTGCCTGGAGAACACCATGGTTATTTGTGCTTTGCTTTGTCTCTCCACATAGAGAGCAGGAATAGGAACAGAGATCTCTCTGAAATAATTTTAGACTCCCAGGAAAGTTGTACAAATAATACAGAGAGTTCCTAAACACCCTTTCTTCCACTTCCTCAATATTAGCATCTTCTATAATGTTAATATGTTACTAATGGCATTAACCTCTGTCACTTGGTTGTGCTGGTGTCTACAGAGTTTATCCATTATCTGGACAACACTGACAGACTCTACTTCTTGATTTGTAGTTGTCTGCTTCCTTCCTGGTACTGTACAATAAGATTCTTGTCTTGGGAATGGAGTTTCCAAATTCCTTTATCTTTCCTCTCCCCAAATTAGCCCCTTCACCTTCTCCCAGATTTCCAAAGATTCCACAAGAAGGCCAAGGTCTTTTGGAGCAGCGTTATCAATGGGCATTTGTTGAGATGCCTGCTCTCCAGCAAGAGAGGGGTTAAATACTTTGGGATAACTTCAGCTCCGAACTGCCAAGTCTCTTAGGTTCAGCTCAGCAATCAAACTGCATAACCTAATAGAGCCCCTGGTGCTACGGGAAACACAAGACACTGATTTATATTTTAATATCAGTAATTTCCACAAGAGCAACATTTCTGAGTGTCATTTTACAATTTCTGTCAAATGCCAGCTCAGTTTTTCTTAATTCTGTTTATTGTGTCTGAATTTGCAACCTCATCCGCAATGCAGATTCCTGGCTCCCAGGAGAGAAGAGCATTGCCATCTTTCCCTGGAAGGAAGGGGAGGGATGGGGCTAGGGGTAAAAGGAGGCCTGTGAAATCACTGGAAATGTAAGTGCAGTAATTATTGTCTATTAAGAAAGGTTAGGAGGCACATTTAGTTCAAAAGAGTGGGGAGCCATCCAGAACCAATTTTGCCAAAAATGACAAAGGGGGCATTTGGGATCCACATTGGAATCTTGCCTTTCAGAATGGAGAATTCTGCGAACCTGAGAAGGGGGAGCCCTAGGGGGGCCCTCTGGGTCCCACTGACTCTGTGATGGCTGCCATGGCCATTAGCACCATAGCAGGCTGGGAAGTGCGCTGGGTTCCTGAAGGATCAAAGGTGTGCGGCTCCATCAGTGCCAGATGTTGCCACTAGGACGAAGGAGCCTGGCTCTCTCCTGCATTCTTTGAACATCTAATAAAAGTAAGAACAAAGCTGGCGCTGTTGGCACACGTCTACGTGGTGTGCTGAGGGGGGCGGGAGGGCTTTCCAAAGCTGCTGGCTGCAGATGTGCGCTGTGGCACACCCGTCAGCGTCCACTGGTTCCTGGATGGCCATCAGCTCCGGTTTCCATCCTTTTCCGGACAGTTTTTGAGTGACTTCCTGGAAGAGCGCAACACAATCTCCTCTGAGGCTTGGCATTTGGCTTTGGCTGGAGAAGGTCTCTCCTCACAGAAAACCAGTCAGGAGCAGAAGCGAGGCACCCGTAACCCCGCGAAGTTTCCAGTGTGGCCACTCAGGACTTGGCCTCCACGGCTGTGTTGTTAACCTCCCTAATCCTTCTTCTCTCCCCAGCCGTGGCCCAGCAGGTCGGAGAGAGCCCACAGCCATTTGCTCCACCGCTGCTTGCTGCGAAGACCTTGTGCTTCTCGCTAGCATCCTTCAGCTTCCCACACTCTAAATCCAACATCATGTCTCATTGCCAAACCTCTGGCAGAAGCCGTGTTGAGTTTCTCAGTGGAGCTATCGACCACATTGACTGAAGCCGCAGCAACGTGTTTCTCCCCGTCCAAAAGGGTAAAAAT
>PVHY01018389.1:18119-29478 GCA_004024945.1 Uropsilus gracilis
AAAAAAAAAAAAAAAAAAAAAAAAAAAAAAAAAAAAAAAAAAAAAAAAAAAAAAAAAATCCTCCAGCCCTCTGTATGTGTTGTAGTAAATGTGAGAACAAATCAGAGGCCTTCGGCTAAACGGATTGACTGAAGACAGCAGCAGTCCTGAGCTTTGTAACTCAGCGCATCAACGACGCGTCAGGCAGTGGAGGACATCCAGCCTGGGTCAGACCCTGGCTCCTGATGGTCCCCAAAGCAAGGGACCTTCAAAGGGAACTCCTGGCCCCAAAGTGAAGCCAAGGCATGCTGCTGCATATGGGTGCGACTTAAAACGATTAGAACAGGATGACCCAACAATCAGGGCAGCGTGTCTAGCTGGAAGGCAGCTTGGATGGCTGGGGCATGTTTCCTCTCCATTTTGTCTTTTGCTTTTTAAAAAATTTTTAGCCGGGTGTGGTGGCACGCACCTATAATCCAAAGTGCTGGGAGGCTGAGGCCAGGGATCACTTGAGTTCGTGGGTTTGAGACCACCCCGGGGAACATGGCAAGACCTGGTCTCAAAAAAGCAGCCGGGCCCTGTGACAGGCACCTGTAATCCCAGCTACCTGGGAGGCTGAGGCTGGGGATCACTTGAGTCTGTGGGATCAGGACTACCCCGGGCAACATAGAGAGACCTAGTTTCAAAAAAAATTTTTTTTAGTTGAAGAAATTCGAAATTTGTAGCCATCTGTGCTTATCCTCATTGCATCACAAGCTTTCTTCTCCACACTGCTGCCAGGTTCTCAAACATCTCCATCTCCATCTAGGAAGATTCTCAATGCATTTCTGGGTTACCTGTCAGCCCAGCCCGGGCATTTCTCTGACTCACCTGATTTCCTTACTTGCCATCACTGATGTTCTCTGCTGCCTGTTCTATCTCCTCCTCTTAATCTGAGAGAGAAAGAGAGAGAGAGAATTGGGTTAAAGTTCAATTCTAATTTTCCTCAAATGATTTACCTATTCTCTCATTATAAAAATTCCTGTATTTTATTACATCCATTCCTCCAATAGATTCAAATAATACCCCATACAGAGACATATTTGCAAGGATATGTTAGTCATTAGACTAACTTCCAAATTTGGCCTTTCTGTTTCGAGAAGTGGGATGCCAATGGGTCATAATCCTAATTACGGTACAGAAGCTAAAGATGTCCATGGTGGATTGTCACAAAGAGTTTCCTTGATTTCACTAGGAACAGCCAACCCAATGCCTCAAACGACCATCACAGAGGTGGTGTTACTTTGTGGGAGTAAAGCATTTTTCAGGTTGCCAAACCCAAAGGTGAACTGCTATGAACATGTGATGTCAGGCATCATTATGAAAGACTTGTCATTCTCCTCAGTGATTATCATGTTAACTTCTTAATTCATGTTTATGAATTAAGAGTCTATTTTATTATTTATTTTTAATTCGAAGATATGGTACTTTTTCCTTACATTGTAAATTTTTGGACAAAATATGATTTCTCTTCTCAGGTGTGGTTACCATGGTTCTCCCACCACCAAAACATCCATAATTCCCTTTTTTCCTTTCCCTCTGAAGAGGCTATTTTAAATAAAGCATTAGCTAAATCTAGTTTAGAACTGTATAAAAATGACAACAGGTGTACATATGTTAACTTAGGTAATATAGTCTTTTGCTTAGATAATCAAATGTTTACAGGTATATATAAAAAGAAATAATTCTAACTGATAGTGCTGTAAACAGAAGCTTCTCTGAGGCACAAAGTGACTCAGATTTTAAAACAGACCAGTCCGAGCTCAAAAATTACCCTACAAGAAAAGACACACATCCCCGTCACTTCAAAGAGGTCAGGTAATAGTATAAAAAGTCCTCCTGAATGGATATTTCCAAAGATGAAAGAAAAGAGAGAGAATACAAATATTGATTTTCCCCAGTAATTCAAAAGGGCTAAATCCCAACATGCATTGGGTGAAGCAGAAATGCACAATGATAGACACAGCCTCGAGAACACTGTTGCCACAGATTGGCCTACATCCCTCCTGTAGGGGGCTTTGTGCACTGAGCAGTCATCTCAGAACTGCAGCCTCTCCCTCTACGATGCTTCTTTTATTAGCATGCTTGGGTCTAAACAGTACCATATGTAGTCAGATTGTTCTAAAATGTGAAAAGGCTCTGAACTGGGTTCCTGTTTACCCCTCTATTTCACTTTCTACCCCTCCTCTGTCTCCCTCTCTAACCCGTTAGGTGGCTCTGTGGGAGCTACATCAATGCTCCATTGCCCTCTAGCCTCTTACTGGCTTGGCCCAGGTGGAGCATCAGCCGAGATCAGAGGGAGGACTGTGTCAAATTTGCAGGTCAGATTCCCAGCCTAGCAGTTTCCCAGGACTGACTGAGGATAGGGGCACCCTCCATGCAGCTGCTTTTCAGGTGGGCCTGCCCCCCATCCTCTGCTGTACCTCCTCCCGCCCTTGGGATATGGTGGGGTCACCAAGGTCCACTTTGATTCTGCCTGAGTACCCCGAGCTCCCTTACATCCTGCCCACAGCTTTAAACCTAGTCCCTTATGAAATATTCCAGGAGTTACTCAGCTGGAGCAAGTCATCTACTTCCTGCCAGGACCCTGATTAATATGATACATAGTGGAAAGTCCCACTGGCAACTGTATGGGTTTCCTAGGGTTGGCATAACAAAGTCCCATAAATTGGGAAACTTAAGCCATAGACATTTATTGCTTTGCAGTTCTGCAGTCCAGTATCCAAAGATCAAGGTGTTGGCAGTGCTGTTTCTTTCAGAGGACTGTGGAGAACCCCTGCTGTGCCCCTCGGCTGGCCCCTGGTCCCTCCCTACACTCCGTCTCAGTCTTCAGGTTCACATGGCCTTCTCCCTGTGTGCTTTTTTATCTCCGAGTTTCCCTTTTATAAGGACACCAGTTAGGTTTAGCAAGCCCACCTGCTATGTTGCCCAGGGTAGTCTCGAACCCGCAGACTCAAGTGATCCCTAGCCTCTGCCTCCCAAGTAGCTGGGATTACAGGTGCCTGCCACCGCACCCAGCTCCTCTCCACTTTTTATGGATAGTTTGTGTTTGTTGTCTCTTTGTATTTCTCCTCCACCTTCTCTCACTCTTATCTCATCACTACCTCCCCAGCAGCAGCAACAGCAAAAAATTGGCCAACATCAAATTTTTGTTGTCTGCTCCAATGGTCTTTTTTGGGTCTTTACTACAGTTGACAAACTGCACGCTCCTGTTTCCTCCTTCTAGAAACTCTCTCCATCCTTGGTTTCCGAGACCCTCTTTCAGTTTGCTTCCTACCTTTCTGACTGTTCCTCATTTTCTTCAGCAAGTACTTCTCTGCCCATTCCTGAAATGGCTGCCAAGGTATTCTTTCTCATTCTACATCTGTTTTTTATAAGGACACCAGTTAGGTTTAGAAAGCCCACCTGCTATTTTGTCCAGGGTAGTCTCAAACCCACAAAGGATGGTTCTATACCATCCTTTGCCATCATTTGCTCTGATTCTCATGAGCATTGCTCCCACAAGAAAGTCTCCAGCACTGATCTCCATGGGAACTTCAGCTCTAGGTATGCAACTACCTTCAGCACAGCTCTTTCAATGGGCTCACACATCTCTGAAACTCAACATCTCCCAAACTAAACACAGAATGCTCTACTCCAAATCTCTTCCTCTTCCTCTACCGCCTGCTTTTACCGCCTGTATTTAACAGATACACATAACATTTACTATGTGCCACACACAATTCTGAGCATGTCACTTTTAACTAATGTAATCTGCAAAATAACTCAATGATATAGATTCTCTGGTTGATTTCATTAAAGATGAAAAAATGAGGCTCAGAGGGTTAAGTAGCTTGGCCAATACTGTATGGTAACAAGTGGGAAAGACCCAAACCCAGGTAGTCCAGCTCTGGAGTTGTGTGCTTCTAACCTGTATCATCTGTTGCCTCTGTGCAAGGCACCACCACCCAATCCATTGTTAAAGCCCCCAGATTCAAACACTCTTTTGATTCTTCCCTCCCCGTTTCTTTCACCCACTTCCACTCCCAGTCCCTCATCTTGTCATTCACCAGGTCTTCTAAATAAATCTGCTATTGCATTTCAATAATTCTCCATTGTTCTCATGACAAAGCAGACGCTTGAAGATGGCTTACAAGGCCCTCTCCTGTGTCTGTGTCCTGCCTTCCCAATCCTCCTCCCTGCCCTTCTTAACATTCCCCCCCCACACACATAGCTCTACTGAACTCCTCAGACATACTCTTCATCTCTTGCCCATGCTTCTTATGCTACATGCATCTTTAATTCCCCTCCTCCTATTATTTTGGGGCTAATTCTAGTGACTCCTTGGAACTGGAGATAATGATCATTTCTTCCACAAAACTGTCTCTGACTCCCCTTGCCTGGGTTCTTCCAAGCATGTGTCCTTGAACATCCCTACCTGGGCAGTCATCACACAAAACTGGAATTATCTGTTCCTATCACTCCAGGGAGCAAGGGGCTGTGTTTTCCTTGTTCACCATCTTATCTCGAGTAGATAAGCACTTGGTGCAAAATAGATGTTCAGGAGTTTTTACTGAAAGAATGAAAAGTCAATGAACTGATGTATGGTGAGAAATCATTGTCATGGGAAAGGGAAAACTCACTGTGTGACTAGCATACTCTCTCTCCACAGGTCAACCAACAGGACAAACCATATTGATTTCCCAACAGCAGAATTAGAATTTAAAGACTCTTAAAGAGTCCAGTGTTGAATGGAACTCAGCAAGGGCAGCTGCAGGTAACTCAGATAGTGAAGGTCTCACCAATGGGGCTGATACTGCCAGTTTGCTTAGTAAAGTTGCCTGTCTCATAGTATCACCAGTAAGAGTACAGATATCCTCCCCTCCGTGAGTAGGGTTTGCCCTCTCTGCATCATGAGGTTGGCTGTCAGTTTGGACTAGTTGGGGTTTCCAGATCCAAGAGGCATTCTATCTCTAAGGTGACACTGGGTATATAATTTATCTCTCCTAGAACAATCTTTCTCTTATTTTCAGGTTCTTATTTTCAAGTTCCCCTGACATCAACTGTGATATCTCAGAATAGCCCAAAGGGTTACTGCAGTTCATTGATGCAGTGGATAACTTCCCTTTGAAACAGTCAAAAGAGACTTCATGGAGATGACTGTATCTGACCTTGTCCTTGATTCTGATAAGGGAATATGGGCTATATTCTAGGATACAGGGTGGGGCGGGGGATGGGAATTTCCCATAAGAGTCAGAAAAGAATGAGAGGCATGGTTGAGAAGATCTTGAAGAGCTAGGATGGAAAATCTGGAACTCACCTAGAGGCAGTAGGAGCCAGTGAAGGTTTTGGAACTGGGGAGTGACACTTTAAGAGATGCTTCAGGCAGATGAGCTTGGCTTCTATGTTTCGGAGAGAGTATAGACAGAAGTAGGAAGCAGAGACAAAGTTTCAGTGAGTTAGACATGAAATAGAAGATGACTACTATCAAATAAAAATAGCTAGTAAACAGAGCGATGAGGTGTTTCTTTTAATTTTACTACAATAGATTAATATGTCCCGATACATAAACACACCTGATTAAAGTTTACTAAACACTAAATAAAAGCAAAGAAACAGAAGAACTTAATTCCTGAAGAAATACTTACTGAGAAATCTTTACACAAATGATGGGTGAGATTTGAATACTGCATTTTTGAGTGTTTCGTTTTCTTCTGTTACTCAATATGCCTACAGATTAGATTTGGTCACCACAGCGCCAAAACTGTCCCCATTCAGCTGGTTGGCTCAAAGTACTCTCCAGTACTTCCCAGTCAAGTAGCTGGGACTTGGACCCTTTACTGCTTTGAACAATTTCTGTTGTAGTGGGACCCACATACCCACGGTCAGTCCTGTCAATCATGACCCTTTTCAAGGGTTGAGGTGAGATGTAGGTAGGACTTATTTTGGAAGGGGGGTGCAGGTAGAACTTCTTAGAGCAAACTCATTTGTATCTCACAGTGCTTTTTCCCCCCTATCGCTGCTCTCCAGCGATCAAGTCATGGAGGGAAGGGAAGAGTGAGGTGGTTACATATGGGCGCTGCTATTGTTATGTTGGAAAATACTTTTTGATGAACAGTCATTTCCTTCCACTGCCAGAGGGTGTTGATAATGAGCAAATTACCTTTTACTCCCTCTGGTGTGGATGTGAAATTGGCTGTTAATAGAGTTGCTAATGCTACTGGGTTAGCATGTGATTGTTCTATTTTAAGCCAATTTAAGTTATATTTGGGGAGTAGCCAATCAGACATCTTCTAAGAATATGGGCCCAACTGCAGCATTTAATATCAAGAAACCTGCCTCACCCACAGATGTGGCTGAGAGTGGAAAATGCTGAACATGCTGGTATTAACATGCAGTGTTTTAATACACCACCTTTTTTCCTTTATAGGTACAAGAATGGTCTCATTAGGCAAATACCAAATGTTTTCATCATGGGAGAGGACACATTTCCAACCCCAATAATATAGAATGCTATCAGCCAGTGATGTACTTTGTTTAATCTAACAATGGGTTAATATTGGCCATTTCATTACTGCTTGTTATGCAGTGAAAGCTTACTTGGAAATGAAATGTTCAGAAATTAGTTGAAAGGAGCAAAAAAGGTGAGAGATTTTACGAAGTTGTATGCTTGATTGGGCTAATTAAAGGTACAGATGCATTAATAGGTTATAGGAATAGCTTTGATTTCTAAAGATGCTTGTCAGGAGGAGGATGGGGTGTTCTCATCCTATATGGCACTGTGAGCCCCCCACACCGCCCCCCTTACTGGGAAGGAACACAGTTTTTCTCTCCTTACAGTCTCCCTCTTCCTCCCCCTCCAGCACCTAATGCCACCTGGCACCTGGTGGTTGAATTAAATGCATCACTTGGGAAAGTTTCTTGATTAAATAGGATTATTCTTGAACAAAGCACTGTTGATTTGTGATTTTCGTATTTTATTGGCTTTTCATGTTTTAAATGTAAAGCTCATTAACTACACAGAGAGAAGGAAAACAGGTATGTAGGATGGAAAATAAAACTCCACTGATGTGATACAGCAAGGTACAGTCTGTGCCATTCTGGTTTGGATTAACTGGGTTTGGCACCATTACGGCTCTTGTCACCAGATCAGTTTACTTGGCTGAAGAAATGGAGGAAATGGAAAGTGCTGGTGCCTTACAATACCCCAACCTCACCCCCAGCCAAAATGCCTCCCAAGGAAATTCTAGCCTCATATGTTCTGACTTACCACTAAGATGGAGAGGCTTAGAAAACCCATTTCTTTCAATCTTCCATTCATTCAACAAACGTTTGCTGAGAGCAGCTTTGTGCCAGGCTGGGCTACAGAAGCTAGTGAGACCAGGTTCCTGCCAAGGAAGCACAGAGATAGTGGGAATCCTTTAAAAAAAAAAAAATATATATATATATATATATATATATATATATATATATATATATAACACATGGTGGTAAGTGGACTAGGAAGAGATCATTAAAAACTTGGGCATTTGGAAAATAATTTAAGTTTTTTTTAAAGTCTAAGACAACTGGTATTTGCAATTTTTCAGGCACTACTCCAAGGACTTTGCAAAACTTGTTAATTCTCATACCAATACCTGGAAGCATATAACATTATTATCTTCATCCTGTTGTTGAGGAAATGAAGGAAGAGGGAGATTAAGTAACTTGTGTGAGGTCACACAGCTCACTGGTGCAGAGTCAGGATTTGAACCCATACCATCTGACTCCAGAGGTCATGCGTTTAGCCATGACACAATGCCTTCCTTTCACAACAGTCCCTGAGGATGAGGGAGATTCCGGCAGATGGAGACAAGTGGAATGAGTGAGATAAGGATATCAGGGATGACACTTCAGGAAAATGGACAAGATTATGTGGGTACTGATGTGTGACCATAGGTGCTGCAATAGAACTCCTAGAGGTCAGAGTAGCAGGATAAGAGGGGGTGCTGTTCATGCTGTGAGTACTAATCCTGGTGGGGTGGGTCCAGGGGAAGCTGGCAGAGCTGAGAAGGAGCCCCAGAAGAAAACCAGCAGGGGGACCTCTCCAAAGGGGAGAACACAGAGAAATGAGAGCAGGGTGCACAGGGTCAGCTGTTGCAGCCATTCATATAAGATGAGGAAAACCAGGCCATTATTTTAGAGATCAGGAGGCCACCACTTTCCTTAACAAGGACACAGGGCGTGTAGAACAGAGACTGAAATTACCATTTAGTTGAAGAGGAGATTCTTGGTGGAGAGAGAGGTGTGAATGTTTTCTAGAAGCTTTATGGTAAAGGGAAAAGGAGAAAGAAAGAGAGGAAGGGAAGGTAAAGGAAGAAAGGTTTGGGGGAGAGGGAACAAGGCTAAATGGGAAAAGCAGAGTGAGGGGGTGAGAGAGAGGTGGGGAAACCTCAAAGTAAAATTGAGGTATGATTTCTCCCCTGCAAGTCTCAACTTGGAGGGCTCTCTGGTGAACAGTGTAATAATTATTATTTTTCAGGCAGTGGAACATAACATATAAAGGTTCAGATGCAGATTTAAAACATGGGGCTTTAGAAGACATCCTAAACTCTGATGACTTTGAGAGAAGACTTGTGTGTCCCCAGCATAGTATCAGGGAGAGGGCAGGTTCTCAGAACATGTTTGTTGAATGAATAAATGGGTACTTATTTACATTTTTATTGTGAATATCATGAAAAAAGAATATGGCATAGATTTTAAGACACTCAGAACACAGTAATAGAAAACTAACATTTTATGGACTGCAAGCCATTTTATGAAATGTTGCAAATACGTATATCCATCCTGCCTGAGGCGTTGAAGTAATAGGACCATTATAGGATTTCTCCTTGGGTCATCAAAAAAGTTCCTGCTTTATATTTCTTCTCCTTTGCAGACAGATTCTGTATTTTATTAAAGGTACAGAAAATAGATTGTTTCTGAAGCATTGGGTACAGTTAAAGGTGTTAAGAAAATGTAAAACCATTTCACTAGTGTTTTAACTACTAATTTGGAGAAATGTTTATTCTCAAAATGGTCCAGTATTATCTTTTCTCTTTCAGAAAGGTCAGGCATATGTCACTAAAAATACAGTTAGTGCATTCTAGGATATTTTCAAGTGATTTATTGGGGGTATGGACTATTTATTTAAATATAACTCTTATTTCCAGTAACGCCACAACCTCATTAGAAGTGACTTGGCTCATTGCTTAGGCAAAATGACTGAGCTATTTAGGACCTCTCCTTCAAAAATAGGCTATTTTCCTCTAACCGTTTACCAGAATTGGGGATGTATTTTTAGAAAAGTACAGGTGAATGGGTAAGGTCACAGCACTGAGCTTAGGGAATTCCATCAGAAGTTGTGTCTGTTGCACATTCTGGTTCTTTTTTCTCCTTCCCTGATTCTCCAGAGTGGAGGGAATTCTCTACTTGAGGTGTTGAGGACAGAGCCACTTCTCTGGAGGATTGTGGAATCCTCTGGAGTGGCTCAGTATTCTATGCGCGGTGGCAGGCACCCAGGCATTAAGGTGTGGGGCCTGGTTTGAGCAGTGAAAAATTCCATTGCTCCTGGGGGATGTCAGAGCACTATTTAAAGCAGTAGCAGAGCAAAATGAAATCTGCTCACTAGTGGATGTGCAATAACACTCACCTCCATCTGACACACTCAGATGCTGACAACAGGCACGTCAGTTACAAAACTGAACAATACATGAGTATGTGGGGTTGTTCTCGGAGTTGAAACATGCCCCAGGATGCTCTAAAGAGCTCCTTTTGTTTCATTCCTCTGACCCAGCAGCTTCTTTTTTACCTGATGAAAGCATGCCTTTGTCACTTACATGTGCATCTTTATGTAGCATGTTAATAAGCTTGATTGCTTTTGAGCTTCATAAACATTGTATTATGGTGTATTTCAACTTTTGCAACTTGTTCTTTTCTTTCCACAAGGCTTCCCAGGTGCATCCATAAGGCAGCAGTTAGCTGTACTTCATCTGCTGCACTGCTCTGGATGACAGGCCATGGCTGGAACCTGGCTCAGTCAACTCATCTGCTTTCCTGAGATGGACCGTTGGGCTGATGGCAGTTCTTTACCAGGACTGACAGGCTGCCATATGTGTTCATTTTCAGGCACTCATGCAAGTGTTTCCCCAGCGAGGTTCCTGGTTCGTGGGCTTGCAAACGTTTAACTTTGTAAGAGGGTGTCAGGCTGCTAGTTTGAATAATGCTGTTGGGATTTCTTAGCCAACATTTGGAAAAATGTGTCAGTGTAGTTATCATTCAAAAAAGGAAGGTGAGAAGTCAGGAAAGAAGGGAAAGGGAGGGAGGGAGAGGGAAGGAGGGAGGAGGAGGAGGAGGAAGAGAGAGATTGAGAAAGAGAGAGAGAAAGAGCGCGCGCGCGCGAGAGAGAATATCCTTAAATAGTTTCAGACCAGTATAGAAAGTACATAAATTTCCTCAGGGGCTTTGCTCTATTTAATGATGTATATGTAGTCAGATGTTTTAGGATGTTTAAAATAGTACCGAATTGCACCAAGGATGAGGAAATGGATCAAGAAAAAAAAAAAAGAAAGAAAGACTAAAGGGCTAAACATGGACAAACAACAAAAAGAAAGGAGGCAAAGTGACCAGGGGAGATGTGGTTGGGGGATATTTCCATGGGGATTAGCAGTTATACAATCATGTATTGTAAAATATGCAAAAATTAAAAAAAGTTATTAAAAAATAGTACCGAATTGAATGATTACAAAATTTAGTAATTCCAGTTGGTTAGGAAACTGGAATTTTCATTTATTGTTTGTGGAATGTTAATTGCCTTTTTCTTGAAAGTAATTAGCAATATGAAACAAAAATCCTAACAAAAAGTACATTTTCCCTGGCAACTCCCCTTATAGGATTTTATTCAAAGGGAAGAAAAGAGGAAATACAGGGATATGTTTGTTTAAGGATGCTAGCTGCAGAATTACTGTTAGCAAAAAGGAAAAGGAAAAATCATCCGAGTGTCTAAGCTATTGATTAAGTAACTGTAGCAATTTAAAATGTGGGAAGGCTGTGCATGTTACAGTGAGTGGGGGAAAGAGTTTTGTAATATATATAGATGAATATGAATATTCTATATATAGGATCATCTAATTTTTATTTTTTTTAATTTTTTTAAATTTATTTATCTATATTTCACATCATTTCAATCCCTGGGGGTCACCCACCACCTCCCCCTCCCACCCGCTCCAGCTGGTCCCCATTCTCCTCTTGTGCAGTTTCATTTGGTTGACCATATATTAGTGAAACCATTTGGTTTCTGTCCCTTTCCATCTGGCTTGTTTCTGCTAGAATGATTTCTTCTAGG
>PVHY01018390.1:0-29365 GCA_004024945.1 Uropsilus gracilis
AAGACCTAATCTCAAAAAAAAAAAAAAACCACAAGAAGAAAAAAATAAACAGGAACATGTTTTATGTTTATGTTCATCAATCTTTTCCATATCATTTTTCCAATCAATCATAAAGAAAAGGGTTCTTCACACCAAGAACACAGATTGAACATGGAAGGCCATATCTATTTTTGTTTTGCACAAAATTGTTGGGGTTTAGCACAATACTTGGGCACATGGAAACCCTTAATAAAAAGTAATTAAGCTTATGAATTTTGATAAACAAAATTTTGAATTGTGATATGCTAAAAATAAAAATTAGAAGTAAAATTCTATTTTGACTTTCTTGTTGTTATACAAATGTTACCAGTACAATAATTATGTGTTATTGTGTATCATTGTTCATCAATACATATATTTTTGCAACTCAATGAATTTTTCTGATGTGGCAAGTTTTAGATGAGAATTTAAAAGACTTCTAAAACAAACTTTGTTTAATGTCAGCATAGGCAACAAAAATTTGTTTTTAATCTCCTTCATACAGTTAAAACTATTTCTTGTCAACATCCGTTGGTCTTGCCCATATTTACTGATAAAGTAGATAAAATTTTAAAGCATAAACTCTCTCAGATGAAAATGAGGATCAAGAGCTAGTTGAATATTGAGGATGCAATTTTTTATACTATAATCTTACTTGTAATCAACGATATGACAGCAACTATCAAAGCAACTAGTCATTGCCTCTTTGATTTATAGAGTAACCCTTCATCAAGAGGAGATAAGCTCAACCAACCTCAGAGCTTAAAGTTAAGAAATAGAAGACCAAAACTTCATTTCTAGAATAATGACAGACATGAAACACAGGTTTGTGGACAAAAGCTGCACTGTGCTTCTCTGTTCCAGTTATCATGGAGTGACCTTTATGAAAGACCCATTTCTGAAGCTCATGTCCTGGTTGTAAAGAAGGGTGACAACAGTACCAATCACACAACCTATATGTGAGGACTAATTGAATGAATTTTCCTAAAACTTCCAGAACATACTGTAAACTTCTGTCAGCCATGATATTTCAATATTCCTATGTACTATAGTGACAATAAAATGAAAAAAAAGGTCTTTTTAAGCTATTTCCTTGAAAGAAAACTTTCCTCAGAAACAGTCAAGTTGCTTACTACTAAGGTGTTTTTATATACAAAGGATTTCCTCACAGGTCTATACATATTTTCTATAGGCAATTAAATTGAGAATTTACACAAGGAAGAGGAGTCAAAAAAGGAAAACTATGATGGTAGAGGACACATACCTTTCATTTTTAGCTTCCATAGCTGCCAAGTATCTCAGTCCCAGTAATTACTGGTCCCAAAGCATAGCAATTGTAAAATATCACTCAACTATTTTTCCATTAGAATTTTAAAATATAAGGGGCTACAACTGGGGAACATGCTGGTCTCTTTCTAAGATACATGAAAAATTAATTCCTAAAGTACATGATTTCGTTCATCAATTTTTAATTATGTAAAATGTTCTTAGTAACATACATCTATAGAAATAATAGTTCATAAATAAATCTAATAAACTGATAGTGGAGAACAGGGCAAGGAATAAGATGAGTCTACAGAAATAATTGTCCTACAAAAGTCTTAGGAGTAATAATCCAATGAAACTTCTAACCATGACCTGGGGAGAGGGCAGGTTTATTGACTAGATGAGATCTAGAACTGGAAATGAATCAGCAGACTTCTCTCCCCAATTCCATAATTTACCAGCACCCCAAGACAAAGCATCAATTTAATCATGATTCTGTATGCTTCTCTCTAACATTCAATAATATTCACCACTTACCCTATTAATAGAGATGTGTGAAGATTTAAGAGATGTCAGTTAAGAACCCTGACCTGCTTTTAAGCATCAAACATTGTCTCTGATAACTGTGATGACTACCCTGGCAGGCTCTCTTACAGACAATGGTAAGGATGAGAAGGCTAAGCCATGTGAGTACCTCCAACATAACTTCAGTATGAGATTGGAGATGGTCAGAGCAAAATGGGTAGTTCCCTCATGAGAGCAAAGTTCTAAGATTGTCTCCTCGTGTGAACTGGAGGGCAGTTCAAGTAAAATGTATTCAGCACTGGACAGCTCCCAGTCCACCTCTACCTGGACTCTCTGGCCTTTCCTAGGAGAAACTGGACACTCAGTAAAGGCCTTTGTTCACTCTTCTAGAAGAGCAAAGTTGAAACCACACTCAGAACTTCAAACTCTGCTTAAATATTGAGCAATAACAAAAAAAGCGTCAGAGACTTTGAGGTTTCAATCACCCTCATGTGAGCATTTAAAAACAATGATTTTTTTTTTTTTTTGAGACTACCTCTTCCCATTTTGCCTCGGGAACCACAGACTTACATTGCTGGGGGTACCATGGACTCAAGCGGTCCCCAGCCTCAGCTTCCCAGGTAGCTGGGATTACAGGCGCACACCACCATGCCCAGCTAGTTTTGGGGACTAGGTCTGGCTATGTTGCCCCGGGCGGGTCTCGAACCTGCAGACTCAAGCAATTCCTAGTCTCAGCCTCGCTCCATAGGCTGCGATTAAAAGGCACGCACCACCGTGCCTGGCCCTAAAAACAATGACTTTTTAAAAAATCTAAATATGCTCCTCTGGATCTGTGCATGGAAAAATAGAAAACTTTTCATTTTCTGTCTTCGTTTTTTAATGTAGGGATAAAATGTGAAATAAACTTCCTTAATTTCACTTCAGTGTTTGCAGCTTAGGATTCCATTAATATACCCTTTCCCTCAGTTGTGCAGGGTCCTCGTTTGCAGTCAGTTCATTCCACACTGATGTATATTTCATTGCCCAAGGCTTAATTTTGATTTATTGTCCATCCATAAATTAGAAAAATATGCTCTGGAATTCCATCCCGCTGAAAAGCTGTGCCTGATGTCAGGGGACTGGGTGATATTTAAGATGTCAGAAATACATATTGGATTAGTGTGCTTTGTTTCCCCACAACAGCAGGTGTTTAATCATAGCTGATGGCTGAAGTTAAATGCATTAGGACAGCAGCAGCCAAGAAGATGGAGTTTTTCTAAACCATACAAACTCCAGGATAAATAACTCAAAACTAATTGTATGTCCACATCTTAGATACATTTTTATTTACTTAATACATTAAACAATGAAAATAGCCTCTGGCACTTAACTTCATTTTTAAGAGCCTGTACAAATATTTTATGCTAGTGAACTGTTAGATGTTTAAACATAATTACTATTTTCCTTACTGGCCCTCTGGCGGCTTTATATAAAATATTTCTTAAATCAGAAAAGAATAAAGGCTGAAATTTCTCAGTAATTTAAGGATAAGGAATTTTTAGGGCTTGTTTTTATTTCTGAATATAATTTGAATGCTTGCATCTTACCCAAGTCCATTTTGCCATAATTCAAATGTTGTTCCATATACCTACTGACCAGGCATTTTCCCTTCTTCCTTTGTAAAGTACAGGTTCTCTTTGCCATTATGTTTATATTAATTAGAGCTCTATGTGTATAGAAAAATGATCAGGCTTGGTCTGGAGCAATTTAGCTGGAGGCTGGAGAGAAGTCGCTTAGGAGAGCAAACATTTTCAAGGTGCAACCGTTGACCTGTAACAAGCTGGGGAGATTCATGGCGAGAATCGTATATTTTGACACAACAGTGATTTGATTAAAAGAGAAAGTAATGAGTTTAAACAGTCACTATGAGGATGTAGCCAGTCTTTGGTAGCTTTTTGCAATTTACTTTATAAACTAGTGATGGAGCAGGAGAGAAAACATTTGCTGCAGAAAAAAAGGCTTCTTGAATTTGGAAACAAACATAAGCAAAAATTGAGTGTTGAAACTAGTATTTCCTTCCCCCCATCCTTTTTTTTTTTTTAAACACATAGCCATGGAGAAAATGGTTGGATACTAAGGCAAAGAAAGTATTGAAGTCACTTTGGAATGAGATTATTGCTGAATTTAATTTTTTGTGAATATTTTATGTATTTTTATTTATTTTTTTAAGACTAGGTCTTGCTATTTTTGCCTGTGGAACTGCAGGCTCACATTCCCCAGGGTACCACAGACTCAAGCATTCCCCAGCCTCAGCGTCCCATCCAGTTGGGATTACAGGCACACGCCACCATACCCAGTTTTTTTTTTTTTTTTTGGAACTAGGTCTCACTATGTGCCCCCGGCAAGACTCGAACCGTGATCTCAGGCCCCAGCCGCTTACAGGCATGCACCACCATGCCTGGCCTTTCGTGGATATTTTAAATAGGATTATTTTTGGTGTCAGGATCCACTGAATTAGTCTGAAAAGAAAAAAGTGCAAAAAAGGGGTGTATGCATTTTTAGAAAGATAGGAATTTGTATTCAAAACTAAAATATTTGTTACACTTAGATAGTCTGATTCCTAAGAATAACTAATATGCTTAGGTTCAATGTAGATAAAATTTAATTCTAATATAGTGGTTGAAATAGTACTGTATGATTTGAATTAAACAGGTTAAAATGAGTATTAATAAATCTGTTAAGTAGCCAGGCATGGTGGCGCATGCCTGTAAATGTCAGCCTAAGGAAGCCGCGGCAGGGACCAGGAATCGCGGTTCAAGTCCTGCCGTGGGCACATAGCGAGACCTAGTCCCCCAAAAATAGCTGGGCGTGGTGGCGCGCACCTGTATCCCAGCTACCTGGGAAGCTGAGGCTGGGGATTACTTCAGTCTGTGGTACCCTGGGCAATGTGAGCCTGCTGTTCCACAGGTAAAAATAACGAATCCCTGGCCCCAGCAGCGGCTTCCTAGGCTGCCGCCTACAGGCATGCATCACTATGCCCGGCTGAAGAAGTTTTTAAATTACGGTCCCCATGAGATGTTCATGTGGGGCAAGTCTGATTGATATTTCAGTTTTCTCACCAGAAGTCACTTTTTTCTTCCTTTGTCACGATTTCTGTAGCCTCCCGTAGCACCCCACTGCCCCAGGAGCAACAATCATGGTAAGGTGTTTGCTTCAGTCACTAAGCATGTGTTTACTGGGCAATTCACTTCTAATAAAGCAGTCCATCAAAATACTAGCATACTCTTTGTCTCAGAACTTCTAATAAAAATATTCTCTTTGGTAAAATTTTGTTTTTTACAGTCTGGCTTTTAAATTTAATGATATTTTCATAGTTTTGCTGAAAAAATGTTGTAAAGTACACTTCTTATTTATTTAATAATCTTCATAGACCATAATGTCTTTTTCTATTTTGCAAATTTCAAGTATTTTAATCAACACATGTGCATGTGTCCAAAAAGATGTAAATACACTGGATGGTAAAATAAATAAATAGACAGGCAGGCAGGCAGGCAGGCAGGCAGGCAGGCAGGCGGACGGACGGACGGACGGACGGACGGACGGACGGACGGACGGACGGACGGACGGACGGACGGACGGACGGACGGACGGACGGACGGACGGACGGACAGACAGACAGACAGACAGACAGACAGACAGACAGACAGACAGACAGACAGATAGATAGATAGATAGATAGATAGATAGATAGATAGATAGATAGAATAGTGGGGTAAGATTTGGTTCTGAGGTTGCTCATTCTTGGACTTAAGGTTTTGTTCTCCATTACTGATTCCTTGAAATTTTAGCTCTTGAAGCTAGTTTGTACGATAAAAGTAAATGTAGAAACAAGGAAAAATAAGGGACAAGGAAAGGAGTAAGCAAAAATTAAAGCTATTATAATGAAATGTTCTAATAATAACTGTAATAGTTAATATAGGTTAGGTGTGTTCCGAGATTTTCAACTCAGAGGTTTACATGCATTATCTTAGTAACCACCCCAATAACCCTAAGAAGTTGTTATGGTCATCATCTCAATTTTTACTAATGAGAAAGACAAGGCTAAGTAGTGGTGTGACACCACTATTGGTCCTACGCCAATAGGTTGTAGGACCAATAAAACTGTGGCTCAAGAAGGCCACGTCCATAACAGCACCTCCCTAGTCAACAGATTCTAGAAGGTCTTCAGTATCCAGAGAAAACCTTGCCTCTCCCACAGAAGGCAAGGAAATGGAGGTGCAAAGCTAAAGACAGGATAGCTCTACTTTGCTTCTGTGTTATGTACATTATCCCCTGGAAAGATATGTAATTACATGATAAATGATATTGTGGTCGGCACTATTTCCATTTGCCTTGGTAATAAATCATCAGACATTGAAATGCCCTGGATTTTGCCATTCAAATATATGCCATTGGGTGCCCAGACAACGAAAGCAGCCCCCACTGTCTAGAACCAAGAAGCCCTGGTAATGCCAGAAAGCTGGTCTTGATTTGCAGGAAAAGACAGCATTTCCAGGGGCCACAAACAACGCAGCCATGCTGGTCCTGCATTGATGGGTATAGAGCTGAAGTCAGAGACTCAGTTTATGAATAAAGCCAACCATAGTCTGTTATTTCTAGTTCAAAAGCAAAAAAAAAAAAAAAAAACTTAAAAAGTTACCGTTTATTTAACTGTGGAATTGTGCTGCCCCTATATCCTACTTGACATTACCAGAGTGTATCTTCGGTCTATGATTTCTTCGTTTGCCAATGATAACTCTTAGAGGGGAAAAACCTTTTTATGACTTCACTATTTTGTTCAGAGGCTGAAAAGCATCTGCATAAGTTGAACAAGATCAGATTTTCCTCATTTCTTGCAAGGTATCCTTAGCAACTCTAAAGAATCATCATGTTTTTATTCATCAAACACTGATGCAGTCCAGGGCTGGAATTAATTTAGTAACTGAATTGTAGTCACCCAGTTGTTTGGGGATAGATTCTGTAATACAATTTATGCATTTTGATCCAACATTTTATAACCTGAAAATATGCCAAGCCTGTCTCTTAGGCTTTGTTGTTTTAAAATCACTCCCTATTGCTAGGTGTTCAAACTTCTGCCTCTTACTTGTTCCAGGACACCTTGTGTTTTATTCAAGGAAAAGTTAGTGGGAGCAGGACACCATTCTTCCTGCTCTCAAAAAGCCTCAAGTCTCTCTGCTCACTTTCTCTTGTCTTTCCAAATGAAAGATAAAATTTGTGACCTGGTGCTATCATTTTACATTGCTCAAATTTATAGATTTTAAAATACAGAGTGTTGTATAGTGAAACACCCTTGGGCTGTGAAAATGGGCCAGACTAGGTTTTGTATAATACGCTTAGACCTTCTGAGTATTTCTCATCTCTAAAATGAAAATAATGACTCCTATACCATAAGATTGTTGTGAAACAAAACAACATAAGTATATACTGCCTGGCATAGTCTCAATATCCAAGAGTGGGTAATCACCATTATTATCAGTTTTCTAAAAGATAAGGGTTATGTCCAGTAAAGATATTCTATTTAATGCTCAGTCTAAGATGATAGAAGGGCAGGTATTAACTGTTAATCAAACATGAACTGAGGCTTCCTCAGCCTGTGGACAAATGTCTAGATCATAGCCAGTCCCTAGAAAAGGTTCAATGAAACCAGAGGTAGTTACACACCACGGGAAGAGGAAGAGCAATAAAGGACTTCAGATAAGGAAGTGATTTTCCCAACTGTTCCAGGCACTTGGCACTCTACAACCGGACATGGATGTGGTGCCTTTCTACCATCCCCGCTGCCCCCTCACCCAGCTCTCTAGCAGAAGCAAAGGCACTATTCACTGGGACTTCCCAAGCAAAAGTGCTCTAAATCATAACTTCAGGACTTTTGAAATCAGTGGCTCAAGAGCTTATCACCCTCTTGTACTTCTGACTAATACAAACAGTAGGACCTCTTAATGTGAGCTGCTAGGTTAATGTTACAGCCCTACCTCACTGCTATACAGATCATTTTTTAAAAGATCTATCAAGCTGGGCACGGTGGCACGTGCCTGTAAACGGCAGCTTAGGAAGCTGCGGTGGGGACCAGGGATCACGGTTCGAGTCCAGTTCAAGGCAACATAGCGAGACCCAGTTCCAAAAAAAGCTGGGCATGGTGGCACACATCTGTAATCCTAGCTATCTGGGAAGCTGAGACTGGGGGTTGCTTGAATCCGTGGTACCACGGGCAACGTGAGCCTGAGGTTCCACCAGCAAAAAACAGTGAGACCTAGTCTCAAAAAAAAAAGATCTGTCAAGATTTTAGTTTGTGAGCACATCTAGGTAAAATTATGTTGGAGACCCTCTGTTGTGTTTTAATACACACTAAGAATAAAAATAAAAAATAAGCTAAGAATAAAAATGTTCACCTGGGCATGGTGGAGTGTGCCTATAAATGACAGCTTATGGAGTCGCGGCCAGGTCTGGGGATTGTGGTTCGAGTCCCACCTGGGGCAACACAGCATGACCTAGTCCCAAAAAATAGCTGGGCATGATGACGCTACCTATTATCTGAGCTACCTGGGAAGCTGCGGCTGGGGATTGCTTGAGTCTGTGGTACCCCAGGCAATGTAAGCCTGTGGTTCCACAGGCAAAAATAGTGAGACCTAGTCTCAAATGGAGGTGCAAAGCTAAAGACAGGATATTTTCGTGGATTTTTAAATAGGATTATTTTTGGTGTCAGGACCCACTGAATTAGTCTGAAAAGAAAAAGGAAGTGCAAAAAGGGGGGGGGGTATGCAACTCTGCATTTTTAGAAAGATAGGAATTTGTATTCAAAGCTAAAATATTTGTTACACTTAGATAGTCTGATTCCTAAGAATAACTAATATGCTTAGGTTCAATGTTCCCCATTCCCAATGGGAAACAAGAAGAGAGAGAGAAAATTGGGCATGCAATATGTAAAGATCTGAACTGAAACTAGAAGACACAGACATGGATAAATAAAAACAGAATGTTGAAGATTTATTTCTTTTAAAATATTTGAATTTGTTAAATTACTTTTAGAATTACAAAATCCCAGGATAGAGTAGGAAACACAAATCTTCTAAAGTATTTTTAAAATAAATATCAAACTTTCCTATTAACAAAAATTAAAGTCAATGATGACAAGCATTTTAAGATCCACTGGTTTATTCCTTTAGATTTTAATCCATAGTGATGTGCACACATTTATATAATGGGGTTATTAATCTACACATGGAAAAAACTAATACACTTATATGATGTTACTAATAATGATGCAGCACTGGGAAAAGTCTTCTCAATTTTTCTTTCCATCATAATGAATTATAATATTTTGATGTTCAGTCACTCAAAAGGAAAGTTATAGATTCAAAGGCAAAATTGGTATCCAATTTTGGTATCAAAAATTGGTATCCACAAGAAAAAAGACCAACCCCACAAGAAAACATTTAACAGGTGCTAATGTAAAGCCCTTATCCTTAGACATAAAAAAAGGAATTGCCCAACAGAGATGGAATAGCTTACCAAGAACAAGGAGACTAGACTGAAGTCTTCCATTGCCACAAATCCAGCAGATGCAGAGTGTGCTAGAACTACCCTCAAAGTTAAAGTAATTTTAGTTCTACTTTCAGAGCATGGAAGGCACCTGCTTTCCAGCAGAATACTCAAATCAGAAACTTGAAAGAGCTATAACTAAAGGATTCCTCCAAAGAGTCCTAGCAAAATCATTTCCTTATAATAAAACACAAAATAAATTCTTACATTATATGATTCTAAGCTCTCAGTTCCCAAAAATAGACCAAAATTCTGGATTCAGAATCCAGAATACATGAATTTGCTAAAGGATTCCAGAATGTGTTTCCAGAGACCTGCAAACTCTCTAAGTCATATGCAAAATGTTCTGTACTTCATGAAATAATAATTCAAAGGATGCTGAATGCTTTAGATCAATGCATTTCAAAGGAGTGATGTCAACCCCCAGAAGAGACAATGCACTGTTACCCAGAGAATCATCCCAGATATGTCAGAACAATTCAAATTCTCATAGGGTAATAAAGTATTGGCAATTATCTCTTGTAAGTCCATTTTGTATACAAGCACAAAGTGTTTTTGCATAGTTTTAACAACTGTACTTTCCAGATATCCATCCCGATACTGCTAGATAGGTAGATACTGCTTTGTCTGCAGTTTACCAAGAGTCACTTGCCTTTTTTGGAAACTCATGACACTGACAATAGTGCAGCTGGTAGGTCTGGAGTTTCCCCAGCAATACATCTGACCATGCACTGCTGACACGCTGAGATGATTCTGCCTTGAGCAAATACACATATTTCAGAAGTTAAACATGGAGAAGATGGGTCCACAATAATCAACTGAACAATTTTCTCTTAAATCAAAATGTAGTTATTATAAGGTGGTACAAGCTTTGACCACTTCATTCTATTGTCAAAATGTCAAGATGGTGAAACAGATATTTTATTATACTTATATTAATTCTTTCTTTGACAGGTCATCTTATCCTTCCCAACCTCGCTTTCTGGTTTTTTTGTTTGTTTCTTTGTTGTTGTAATGCTGTGTTTGAGTAAGTCATTTTACTCAAGATCTTTATTCCAGAGTAAGATAGTAAGAGAGGTATTACAATGTATGCTTAAGAAAAGAGGGTTGTTGGCACTGAACACTGTTGAGAATCTGCCCCACATGCGTCCCAAGTACAACATTTCCAGAACCTTCTAGAAGTAACTTTACTGCGCTCTAGAAGTGATCTGTGCAATGGTCTGTGTGCTCGGCAACAAGAAGTGAAACACACTAGCCCGTCTCCATCTGCACCTGAATCCCACCGAGCTCGCTCCCGAAGAGGACCTGGCCCCTTAGTTCTCACCTGCTCTGCACACAGTGGGCCTGCTGAAGCCGGGGCTGCAAAGCCTGACTCCCGCTGGGGTCAGAAGTCCACCCTTGCCTCCAGACCCCGTCACGGGATGCACCCCAACCATGACCCAGGGATTAGGGCCACTGTGGCCCCTGACTTCCTCTTAATAGTGGATTTTATTTTTTAAGAAAATAATGTAAATCATTATCCAGCTCAGCTCAGTCACCAGGCAAACTGTGTTTAATAAATTAGCTTAATCTATTCTGCAAGTGGTTTGTGAGTGTGGTGTTTCCTCCAGTTAAGGAAAACATTTATATTCTCCCTTTACCCTGTGTTCTCAGGCTCCCCGGAGCTCCCCGGGGCGGGCGGGGGCAGGGGCAGGAGGGTGGCTCTCCGTCCACCGCCTGCGAAGACCCCCCCTCTCGAGCCGCGGCGGGCAGCAGGGAGGTGGCCCTGAGCCTTTGTCCCCGACGGGCCCCTGGCAGTTGCCCCGGGCGCCTGTACCCATTCGGCTTTCTCTCGGCTCGCTCCCCACCTCCGCCCCCACACGGCACACATTCCACTCTCCAAAGGGGCCTCTTTAACTGCTCCCGGTGAAATAATAACTCATTGTGTCACCAGGAGGGAAGAAAGGGAGTGTAAGTGTCTTGATGGGATTAGAGAAACCCCCGCAGAGATGATTTAGGGGCCGTGATAATTCATTTAATAGGGGCCTGGGGCAAATGACTAGACAGGGAAATGGAACTGAAGCCGCCTAGAAAGGGCGCAGGACAAGACTGTTGGAGAGCTGGCTTCATTAGCAATATTTAAGAGATTTCATTTAAGAACGAGTCATAAAATGCAGTACTATTTTATCCACCTGGTTTGGTGGCCTTTAGCTTTCCTCTGCATGAATATTAAATTTGAAATGGCACTACAGCAACACATTTTGGAAAGTGTTCTTTGGGCTGTTATTTGTATGGTTGGTTTAGTTTCTCGTTTGTTAACCTTTTAAAATGAGTATCATTGAAAATGGATAACTGTACAATCAGAACTTGAGAAGATTAGGGAGACTATAATGCTTTAGAATAGGTTGTTACTAAACTGGGTAAAGGATTTAAGTTTTTATTGATCAAAACACAAAAGGCAATGAGAGTGAGTCAGTAAATGGCAAATTACTTTAACACTTCGCAATTTTCATGCAGATTTTGTGAGCTACCCCTTCAAAGGCACCACCCGCAGCCAGGATGACCCAGAAAGCAGAGAACGCAGATGGGACTAGTCTACAGACCCATTGAAAAGTCAAACATTCTTCAGGAAAATACCTACAAAGAGTGTTTGCTTAGACAGATAATATTTCACTTTGTTTCCAAGATGAAAAGACAAACTCTAGTCTGCTTGGAAAACTATGTTACTCATGCAAATTTTCATCTTTTAGGGGTAGGAGTGTGTGTGGGCAAGTGGGGTTTTACAAACACAAGAAGTTAAAAAGATGGTTCCAAATACAAAAGTAATGGGGGGCAGGGGATCTCTTTTGGTGTGTATTTTCCTGTTTGGTTCTGATGGCTACTTTCTCACATACACCTGCTACTAAATTAGAGAGTCCTAACCAGGAAACATTTAGTAAATGCACAATCTTCACTTCTTTGTATCCCACATTTGTGTAACCTAAGGCTCTTCCTTTCACATACCTTATATTCGCAAAATAAAACATTAACTTTGGCCTCCCCTCTTTTAAAAGTAAAAAATGGCTCTCCAGATAAACTGCATCATTTTCCTTTTAAAATCACAGCTGCATTCTGTTATATTAACGAAACAACTGGCAGGTCTTCATTCACATAGCTCCTTTAGCCACATAGGATACATAAGATGCATAATTAATATGTTCTTTAAAAGACTTTCTTAATCAAAAAGGACACTAAATAGATGTAAAATTATTCACTTACATATATTGGTTTGTGCAATTTTCCACAATGACAGTAAAGTTGGTAGCTAAATGTGTTTTTATATATAACACAACTTAGCAAACATGTTTTGTAAGGCATGCATTGTGAAGGTAGTATTAATATTTGTGTTCCTCCAGTTTATATTCTATCATTCCCTAGTACAGAAGTTATATTTTATACAGAGTTGTAGTCCACTTTGAAATATGGTAAGAGCATCTATTTCAAATAAAATAAAGGTAACCAATGTACTACCGAGTCTGTCTCTAGACAAAGGAGAGCATCGTTTAAACTTGATTAGTTCGCTTCAGAGTGTATTCCTGGTCCTTGGGCTTACAACTTTTCTCAGGATTCCCCTTTAGAGAGAAGCAGCCAGCACCAGCCCCTGACAGTCACGGTCAGTTTGGGTTGAGTTCTGAGAAGGTATACCTCTTCTTTAAGATCTTTCCATCTTCATGTAGAAGTCTACTAAAGGATTAGGATGACTAATTGTACCCCCAAATTTACTTGTTTACAACATTTATTTTTGCTCCTCAGGACAGGGTTATCTGTCAACAAAGAAGCCAGAGACCCAAGAAGTTCTGTGAAATGGGTATGCACACACACATTGCCATTATTTCAAAGATACCACAGACTCAAACAATTTCAAGCATGAGAACCGCTTTACCATCAGACAGTCTTCACTGTGTGCAGACGCAGAGATCCTGGAGGACACTCTTCTCTGCTTACTATAAAGGCCCAGACTCTACACATAGTCTTCACAAGATACAAAGTCATACCCTTCCCAACAGAAGAGACAGGAAAATAGCACTATGCACATAGCCACATGTCTTAAGAGTGCTGGGGACAAGATAGTAAATCTGAACAAAGCTGGGAGTGGGGTGACCAGGGGAATATAAATACTTTTAACGCCCCATTTTTCTGAATATAAATTCCCAGGTTTTTGTCTCATTAATTACGAAACAAACTAAAGGTGCGGAAAATGTGTGATAATGCAAATGATTTTCTGTATTAAGTTAATATTTAAAATACTAAATATTGCTCATGAGACTCGCATAACTTTGTAAAAGGGAAACACCTTCATGCCTATGAACCTGAAGAAGCAGCACTTGCAGACAGCAGGCAGACCTCAGGCCTCACCCACAGCAGCCTTGAACATCAAGACCATTACAGAGCACAGGAGATCACTAATTTGGAAATTGAAGCCACTTCATTTTAATTTGGGGGAAAAACATCTAATTTCATTAAAATTAGTCCCCATTATAAATTGGCCCAATTTGTCTGTATATATCAAAAGCCTCTAAAATATTCACTTAATTTGATCTAATAATTCCATTTCTAAGACTAGCCCAGGAGCTCATCTGAAATGTAAACAAAGATTTATTTAAAGCAATGCTTATCTTTCATATTTAGAGCAGGAAAATCTAGAAACCATTCAAATGTCCAGTAATAATAAATGGTAGCATTTAATACATTTTTTAATTTATTACTTATTTAATATGTAATTTAATCCATATTTAATTTCATATAGATGCCATGCTCTAAATTGTGTTAAAGAGCACAGAGAAGAAAAAATGTCAACAAGATTATCTCTAAGTGATGAGAATATGTTTTCCCCTGATATTTTGTGATTTTTTAATAATATCATTATTTTTATAGTGTATATTTTTTAAAATATCAATTATATATACAGACATATGTTTCTAACATAATAAGCTGATAGGCAAATCAAAATCTCAGACTCAAAATAAAATTCTTATCAGTCAATCATATCATTTTTCTTTAAATAATCACATACAAAGAAACATTTTTAATTCATATCAAGTAAACATAGATATGTTTTCTTCTCTATCCAAAAATAAATTTCAGATTTAGGACTTTCTTTTGTGAGCATATATAGTAGAAAATGTCCCCAATTTTGATTAGAAAAATCCAGTTTTCAGATAGTAAGTCCACATTTCATCCTAATTATCTACATCTCTCACTTGGTATCCAGATCATACTTATGTGTTGGTTATTTACACTAATAATAGCACATGGAAAATTTACAAGAACAGTCTGTTCTCAGGCTATTGCACTATCTGCAAAAATCTGTTTTTACCAGCAGACTATCCATAAATTTGACCCCTTGGTTCTTTTTATTTTTTTAACTAGGTCAAGTGGCTGTCCCTGTAGCACCATCAGTATATTCAATAAAAATCAAGTATATCTTGTGTTTGAAACATACATTATAAATAGATGTATAGATGGAGCAGATATTGAGAGAGGAAATGGTAAAGATTATGAATATTAAGATTTATATTAATCTATAAGCCTATTAAAGTACAGTAAAACCTGTCCTTCAGACCACCTTTTTAAAGATATCACCTCCCTGATGGGACCACTAAATTTCGGGCCAAATTATTTTCCCATAAAGAACAATGAAAAGAAAATGATTATATTAAGACTACTTCTACTATGGTTTCTTTTCATTGTTCCGCCAAAAATGATTCCAAACAGTAAAATAACATTGATTTTGACCTTGTTAATGAACCTGAAGAACTTCATGGAATACTCAGGCGCCAATTTCCATTTTTAACAGGAGGAAAAATGAACCTTCTGCCCCACATTGTTGAAAACACTAGCAGCAGGTAGGGATAATTTCATTGGTATTCAGCAGATGTAGCTTATCTTGATATCGCTAATGTTCCATAAGGCTTGTCATGTGGATTTTCCTTTGTGCCAAAAGCTGGAGATGATTGTGTGATTTGTAAAATGTTGAAGAAGCTTTCAAACTGAGAGGTTTATTACATTTCTGTTTGGTTACAAAGATTCTCACATACAATATTACTGAAGTGATTTTCAGTTTTCCAAAATGCCACTCTCTCCAAGGGAACAGCTTTCTCTCCTTTGGCCTGGCCAGGACTCCCTGCGGCTCTGACTGGCTTTTCTTCCAAACAAAACTGCTGTGGGATTCTCTCTCCCAGAGCCTCCCATGAGGTGGGCCCAGGCTTTCTTAATCAGTTCTTCTTCAACTCACTCCTGTCAGTCAGAAACCACCAGAGGCCCTACCATTCTTGAGTTGGACCTCCAAGGCACAGTCTCTAACCGTTTTTGTCTCTAGAATTGCTTTTCTTTGCAGCTTTCCAAGGAAACAACAGGATAGTTTTTTCCCAGGTCTCTTCCAGTGTCCATGTATTTAAATAGGGCTCCCACCAGGGCTCCCCCATGTGCCCCCACGCCGATTCCTCACACATGGACATGAGGAAGAATCAGTCAGATACAGCTAGTGCTTAAATTATTCATATGTAGGCAAGTAACATATCTTAAAAGTCTCCAATAAAAGGTGAAACGCCTACACATTTTCAGCTCCCTTTGGAGGAGCATCACCAGAGTTCTTAGGTTCCTGTGTCCACTTCCCGACCAGTCCCTGCCATCTTCGGCTCCAAGCAAGCTGTGTGAAGTTCCAGCCTTCAGTCTTTCCCTCATTGTTCACCTGGAGGTTCCTGGGCCCCCACCTGCTCAGAATCACAGACTCAGGTCTGGCAAGGGGTCTGAGAGCCAACACCACCCTCTTCTCAGAGGCAGAGTGACTGAGGTGTTCAGAGAAGGGATGCCTCAGGTGGATCCAGTATACAGTCATGATCTTATTCCTGTTTCAAAGAAAAGAGAGGTCCATGATTTAAAAAGCAAAAAGTATAATTTAGTTGATAACAGCCACCAGCTATATGGTTTGAGTTCAAGCATAAACATTCACAACTTAATCCTTCAAGTATTGAAAGTCCTGGCAATAGGGATTTGATCCCCACCCCCCCACCCCCTAACCCCCACCCCCCCGCCCCAAGCAGGATTTTCCTTTTTCGGTTTGAGATGGAGATAACCAAATACAGTCAGTAGTGAGTGAATTACAGTCACCTGGGTTTGAATTTCATCTACCATTTGTTAGCTGCGTGCTTTGGGCAAGTCATGTATCCTCTCCTTGGACCTCAACTTGTTTATCTGTAAAATGACATTATAATTCCATCAGTCTCTCTGAGCTACTTGAAGGGAAAAGGAAAGTATATATGTCAATGCACTGTCGACGTTATTTGCTTACACATGAAATCAAAGTTGTGGTGATGCATGCACTCAATGAAAGGATAGCATGGGTAAGGAGGAATGCACACACCCATTTTAACTTAAACATTCACCCAATCTCTTTAAAAGAACTCCTGGTTCATCAAGCACAAACACCTGGATGTATGTACATATATGTACACGTGCATGCATGTAGGTTTGTGTGTATACACACACATACATACATACATGCATGCATACATGCATACATACATACATACAGCTAGCATCACAGGCAATACCCCACCAACTCTTCCTGAATAGCCAAGGAACTGTCACTGCATCTCCTCCTACCCCCTACCTCCCACAGGGTATGGCACTAGAGGATTACAACTGACTCTTGAACTGTGCAGGCTCCCTTGTACTTGGGTTTTTTTTTTTTTTAGCAAGCACAGTCAGCCATCCATATTCCTATGCTCCACATTTGAAGAGTTTGTCAACCTCAGATACTGGCTGGTTGACTCTTCCATGGGGAACCTGCAGAAATGCAAGCTTGATTATAAGGGAATTGAGTATCCTGGGATTTTTGGTAATAATAGGGGGATCTAGGGACTGATTATAGTTAACTTTCAAGGGACTCAAAGGGTTTTTGTGTGTTTTCAACTATGTGGATCGGTACCCCTATCGGGCCACTTGTTCAACTCTAAGTTTGTCTTTCTCTTCCCCACAGTTCTCCCACTCCTTGCTAGGGACACTAAGGAAACTCAGGTCTCTGAAAATGAGGACATGGAATAGTCCCAATTTCTAAGACTCTTAGAGTTTTCTTTCTGTTCCTTCAACTACATCCAGACCTACATGAGGTGAACAGGATATCCGCTCTTCAAGAGTCTCCCGCTAGCTCTCCTCTTTCTGATTCTTTTTATTGGAGGTTAGTTGACTACAGTTCTCCCTCTGGGCTTAATATCTGTTCTTCTTACTTAGTCATTTTTTCCCCTCGTTACCTTCCAACCCACAGTAAAGGTAGCAACTTCAGCTTTTTGCATCAGGAACCAGGACAGGGAAAGAAAAGGACATTCTACTGGAAAGCTGTGTGGAAGACCCTCAAACTACTAAAAATGGAACTACCATTGATTTATTGATTCCACTTCTGGGAATCTACCCAAAGGATACAAAAACACTTATTCAAAAGGACACTCTACTCTTACGTTACAGCACTATTTACAATAGGCAGGATATGAGGAAAAAAGCCAATGCCCCCAAACAGACAAATGAATCAGAAAGTTGTAGTATGTTTACACAATAGAGTATTATTCAACAATCAAAAAAGACAAACTCAAGTCATTCAGAGAAACAAGAAGATAGAGCAAGAAGAAATCATGCTAGTGGAAATAAGTCAGAAAAAGATAAATATGAAATCACTTAGATGTGGGACATAAAGAAAACAAACAAAAGAACAAGAAAGAGTTAAAACTAACAAACTGATAAGGAAACTAGAGCATTGGGGTAAGGGAGGGTGAAATCAGGTGCAGGATAAGCCCAAATGATCATGATGATAATTCATGGGTGCTATGGTAGTGGGAGAACTTTGGGTATACAGTGATGTAAGAAAAAATATAATCAGTAAAAAAATCATAAATAAAAAAGAAAAGGACACTTTGCAGTCCATACGGATGAAGACTTGTTTTACATGCTCATTGCTCAGGCAGACAGTGCTCAAACCCTTTTCCTGGACTGAAATTTGCCTTTCTCTGGCATCGAGAAGACACCTTGTATTTTCATGTATTCACTCAACAAACATTTATGAAGGGAGTTATTATATACTAACCATGGTATCAAACCTAAAGAAGTGAGCAAGGACTACTCTCCTAGGAGGTTTCTGCCTGCCTTTTTAACTTTCCTAGCACTAAAATTAACCAGTCTTCCCTTGTGCCAAAGCAGAGACTTGACATAACACTGGGCTCCTGAACCCCACCTAAGAAATACTCATGAAATCAGAATCTCAGAAGTTCCAGTGGTGTAGTGAGTAAATGGCTTGTGAAAAGCCCCCCACAGTCACCAATTCCATGTGTTTTGGAAGGATTAGGGCTGGTCAGATGGGGGACCCAGAGATATCCCACAGGCTGGAAAAATGTCGTGTCTAGTCTGAAGATTCTAAGCCATCCAGAGTGAATGGTGGTGGCCTGGACAACTGGCCCTCGGGAGAACTGGAGAATCTGTAGCAATGTGAGCCACAGTGCGTTCGTGCCATTGTCCGTGTTTGCCTACGCCATCACTATCAGCATCAAATTCACTCACTGCTTTGTTACGTGCTTTGGGATTTCTCAAGTATAAAAAGTACTATATAAAATCAATCAGGAAACTGTTGCTGGCAGCTCAGAACAGCTACAGTAAGCTGTGTCCACTCAATCAATAGTCTCTCATGGAGAAGGGGAAAGAAGAGCATTAAAAACAAAAAGTGCTCTTAGAAAAACTTCCCTCAAGGAGGAAAAATTTCCTACCTTACAAACAGTAATATGGAGGTCAGGCATGGTGGCGGTGGCCACTGCTGGGGTCAAGGATCACAGTTCGAGTACCGCGAGACCTATTTCCAAAAATAAATAGCTGGGCGTGGTGGCCCGCGCCTATAATCCCAGCTACCTGGGAAGCTGAGGCTGGGGATTGCTTGAGTTTGTGGTACCCCGGGCAACGTGAGCCTGTGGTTCCACAGGCAAAAATAGCGAGACCTAGTCTCAAAAAACAAACAAAAAAGCAGTATATGGAAAGCACACGATATATTGTTTCTCTATAAGCAACAGCAATATGATGGAAAGAGTGGCTTGCTGTTTACCATTTACATTTGCTTTCATTTTAACCATGCAAGAATACAAATTGAGTCTAAAAACCGTATAGCCCACATACAGGAAATGCATACTAGGTTTTAAAATCCAGTTATAAGAGGGAGATCGAATTAACTCTCTGGGACTAGGGTGAAAAAAAAGTGATTCTTAAAAATTTTGTGCCAGCCAGGCACGGTGGCACGTGGCTCTAAACGACAGCTTATGGAGTCGTGGCAGGGTCTGGGGATCGCGGTTAGAGTCCCGCCCAGGGCAACACAGCGAGACCTAGTCCCAAAAAATAGCTGGGCATGGTGGCACGCACCTGTAATCGTAGCTACCTGGGAAGCTAAAGCTGGGGATTGTTGAGTCCGTGGTACCATGTGTAACGTGATCCTGTGGTTCCACGGGCAAAAATAGCAAGATCTAATCTCAAAAAAAAAAAAAGAAATGAAATGAAAAATTTTATGTAAAAGAAAAATACATATTTTTAGAATACAGTATACCTTGTCTGCCTTTAATTCTGCTTAAATAGAAGGAAAAACATGTAGATGTATAATATTTCATAGTGTGAAAGAGCTAGATTCCTTGTACAATCCTCTAAATATATTGAGTGGAGATATTTAAAGCTTTTATTTCATATGGCAAAAACAGCAAAGAAAATGTAATTACTCTGTTTAATGATCTTTCTTAAAAATATGAGATGTAAATTTAGATAGGTGAGAAAATCAGGGAGAGTATATCTTACAGCATGGTTAACTATAAACTTTTGGTTAATTTTGGCTATGCCTAATTACCGAAAAGTATTGTGGTGGAGAGAGAAATAGAGAATCTTAAAAACAGTGACAGCCATTGACTTTCTTTTTTTTTTTTTTTTTTTTTTTTTCACGTAGTCACAAAGGCTGTATTTTTAAATATTTCCACCCAGTATTTAAAACCTTTTATATGTCCTTAAAAACACCTGTAGATTTTATTAGATCCACTACTATTTGAGACATCTGGCTAGCCAGAGACTGCATGCACTGTGGGTCACAGATCTTTTATCTGTGAAGGGGGAGAGTAGAAAGTACTGGAGTCAGTTATTGCAAAGCATAAAGTTTATTCTATGCACATTGAAAAAATATGCCTTCCTTGTTATGTAACTATTTTTCTTTTTTTTTTTTTTTTTTTTTAATAATACTCATTGACTTTCTGATGAGCAAATACGTGTAAGATGGAATCCCTTAAAGAGTTTGCCTAATGAAGTACTCCTGTGGCCCTAAGGAGTCTTTGAAATCAGTTATCAATATCTCTTCAAGTCTTTCCCTCAAACTGAAATATTAAAGTTCAAAAGCACATGTAAAGCACATGCAATTGAAAACATCACATTTATAAGAAAATATGTAAGTCCTTTAGTCTAAGATTTTTTTTTGTTTCGTTTTGTTTTGAGACTAGGTCTCGCTATTTTTGTCCGTGGAATCGCAGGATTACGTTGCCCAGGGTACCACAGACTCAACAATGCCCAGCCTCAGCTTCCCAGGTAGCTAGGATTACAGGAGCGCACCACCACGCCCAGCTATTTTTTGGGACTAGGTCTCACTGTGCTGCCCCAGACGGGACTCGAACCACGATCCTCAGACCCCGCCGCGACTCCATAAGCTGTCGCTTACAAGCACGCACCAACGTGCCTGGCTAGCCTAAGTATTTTTAACTTAAGAGTGCAGAAAAACTCTCTGGGAGAGCATGCTGGATGCTGACTTCAAGGCTTCATGGGCTTCATCTTAAGTAATCATATGCATAATGCCTTGGCTGCAAGTTAGAAAATGTTATAACACTGATAAATGGTGATTTACCCAAGATCATCTTACTAGATGACTCAAGGACCTGGGTCAGACATAACCCATGCCTTCCACTGGTCACACAGCAGTGTTCTTTACCTTTAGTCCCTGATTATTATTTTTGAAATGGTTTTGACTGCAGTGCTTCCAAAAGTTTTTGCCCAGAATAAGTGGTATTTTTTTTTTCAGAAATAATTCCTAAGTAGCTTCTCTCTCTTCCTTCTTTCCACAGTTTTGTATAATCATGTCAGTCTACAAAGTGAGAATTGAGTTTAATCATTTTATTGTATTCAATAAAAAGTGTGCATTTACAGGCTTGGTATTAGTTATTTTGATGGTAATTGATGGAAATTCTCAAGATCTCAGGGTGGGGAGAGAGAAAGCGTGAGAAGTGGGTTAGTGTGCCTCTAGTTCAGATTCTAGCTCATAGCCCCACTGGGAGTCCTCACCATGGATTCAGTTGTTTCCTTAAAGTACCTGTTTTTCCCAGAGTTACTGAATAATACACAGAGTCTGACCATCTTGCCAGAAGTTCCAGATTAGATCTGGATCTAAATAGTCACACTCAAAATTCAGGGAGAGTTTTGTTGGTTTTTTTTTTTTTTCAGTTGTTATTATTTGATTTACTCAATTCTCTTAAAACATCATCACACCAATAGGGCAGATGCTTTAATAATATCAACAGTTTATAAAGTTTGTGCCCCAAAACTCATCACAGAGAATCCAAGAGTGAGTCATATACAAATAAACATGCTATTTTTCAGCAGAATCATTTAGAAATATACTAAATATTCCCTTTTCTTTTAAATCAAGGTTATTTTGATCACCCATTTTACTGGACACCAAAAAGGAACATAAATTAATATGATAAATTAATTCTGTCTGGAATTCTGCCCTCTTTTCTCCAAGAAATATCTTATGAAACAATAATAAAAACAACTTCTTTTAGTCTTAGTTTCCTCCCTGTAGATCTCCTCTTGAAGGAGAATGTAAAAAGTCAAAAAACTGGGAGTGGTAGATAAAAGAAGCAGAAAATGGGAAAAGGAGTAGTAAAATGCCAGCCTCAAATAACTCGCAAATACTGAAAATGTCTTTCAATTTTTCATTTTGTTTCACCATTTCAGATGAGTGATCATAGTACTCATTGTCAAGTTATTTCTTAATATTTTTTAAAATCCGTTTTTATATGCCAGAAGTTTTAATGTTTACCTGAATAATTAATATGACAAAATATGACAGAAACATTAAAATTTTCTCATACATTTTTGATATTTATGGTTTGACTGGAATAAGGATCTATATGAGGACTATTTGTAGATTTAACTGTTAGTGTTTGTGACACTGAGCAAGACATTTAGCCTTTCTGGGCTTCAGTATTTCCACCTACAAATAGGGCTGAAAAGAGGGCTTGATGATCTCTAAATTTTCGTTCAGTTCTCAGTCTACACAGTTACATCTACAAAATGCAATAATTAGGATGAACAAAATATTTCCCATGTGAATTCCAATCTTTATCATAACAGTATATAACATTGGTTTTATTTCAGAAAACTTAACATCTACTTATGATATTTTGGTTGCTTAAGTGAGGATAATTACCTTATCTTTTATTATGCTCTAGTCAGCAGTTTTGATGTACTTAGAATTCTGTAACTGGATTTTAAAAAATATCGAATTCATCCAGCATGCTGTTTAATAAAATAGACTTGTGGTTTCTCCATTGCAGATTCAGCTTCTGATTTTCTGATAGCAAATGGATTAAAAGAAACCACAGTGTTTGCAAACATTAAAACATGTTTTACCAGCCTTCTCTTCATAATTGAAACAATGAATGTGCTTTTTGTGGTTTGCTATTGAGATTTTCAACAGTTAAAATTGATTTCATTCTTTTCTCTAAATATGCAGATAGCCAGATCACCATTTTCTGAAAATACATTAACTGGACTGGCACAGAAAGCTGGTTATAGTGCAAAAGAAGGGGGGGGGGGGAGATAATGCATGAAATCAGGGATATCTACAGCCAGGTCAAAAACCTTCATAACTTTCCTACAAAAACCCCAGTCTCTAAGAGGGAAAGCTCTCCAGATGCAAGAGAAAAAAAGCAGGAGCTGTACCAAAGTACATTATATTGTGACACAAAAAGCATAAATCATGTGTGTATGAAAATCATAAGCCCTAAGCTTTAGAGAGAGTTGTGCAATTGACAATCAAATGGAGCTTAAAAGGAATTACGAGGTTTTCAACTAAAGTCTTGAAATAAAGAAAGTAATATTTTATAGCAAAAAATTGCAAATGTCAAGTTTAAATCATAAGACTTTGCACCATTGAGCTACTAGCTAGCTCTATAGCTTCTTCAGTCCTTAACACAGGGAAAGACCAACTTTCATGCTCAATAAAACTTAAGAACTTTAGAAATACATTTAGGAACATAATTCATGTATTTGTGACTTTTCCCCTTCCTAAATGGCTAATTGTAGAAGAAAAATGAGTGAGCATAAGAACTTCTTGGATGGTAACCTATTCCACCATTTACTTCGGACTGTTGAAAGTTCTTGTGTTTTTAAAACAGGGCTGCTACCAGTTTGATCATTTAAAGAAAGGGGGCCTTGGTGATCTGGGAGGCTATCCTCCTTTCCCCCTTCAGCCACGTTTAGCTCTTGCTCTGGAAAACCCCAGGGCAAGCTGAGCTACCAGGCAGCCAACCAACCACCAGCCCCCATGAAAAACTGGAACCCAGCTGCCCAATTTGGTCGTTCCTGTCAAAAGCCAGACAGGTGGCAACCCAGATTGAATCTGTTGTTGTGGGAATGATTTGATTCGCAAACAGGGTTATTAAATTTTATATGGAGACACAGGCAAAAGTCACAAGATCCTGGAGAGAAAGACCTGATTCACATAAATTTATCTTAATAGCTGTGAATTCGGGGGCATAAAGCAGAAAAAAAAATTAATGGAAAGGCATTTCCCCTCCTCCGTCTGCCGGCTCGCCTCCACTCCCCAGCACATAACCTGCCCGCACGCACATAGATCAACTGCCACGACTCCATCCAGCCTTTGGCGGGAGGAGCCCGGCGCATCGATCCCGGCCCGTTTTGACATATAAACTCCAATTTGGCCCCAAGTCACTGCGAGTGGACACTGCCACCAACGGCTCTGACACGAGGTTATTTGTTGTTGCTGTTCGCTGTCCCTGTTTGCACATTAATCCAGTGACAATTAGGTGTCAGCGAGCGTTGTTTCTGCTTAGCTGATAGCCTTGGGCTCTGCGCTTGAAGCCCTAATCAGGAGTGTAAACTCTGCTATATTTCAATTTGGAGAAGCGCTCTTCCGCTAAGAGGCCCCTGGCACTGCGATAAATAAAACGCCTATTTACTCTATCGCCACACTTAGACATCTAATGCACTTACTACCAGCCCCCTAATCATAGCCTACAGTTAAAACCGCCTATAAATCACTCCGCCCTCATCCTGCGCATTAGCGGAGCCATTTTCCCCAAACCCCACAATGAGCACTGTTTCCTTTTCTTGTTAGTCAAAAGCTAGATGATTTTTATTAGGTGAAAGACGAGTTCACAGATGGTAAATCGCCTGGAGAGAAATGAGCTGGAGAGTTACACCTAGTCAGCGCGGGACACCGCTGAGGGACGGGTGGGCTCTGAGCTCCGCCACCCAGGTGGAGGGGCCCCGGGCGCTGACGGACCCCAGTCCCTACCCCACCTGCACGCCCGCCACCTGGCGCCTCGAGCGGCCGGCTCGCCCCGCATCCGCCCCAGCGCCCTGCGCCAAAGCGTTGCAACGTGGGGTGCGGCCTGGGCTGCGGACCCCGCACCCGAGAAGGCGCGCAGGCCCCGCACGCTCCTGCAGAACTGCCCTCACCTCCTAAAATGTACTAGCGGCCCCACCCCCTCGAGCTCAGCGTACCACCAACGCCGAGGCTGGAGCAGGGGCTCCCCGGCGCGACGCCGCGCCCCCGGGGACACCGCGCCACAAAAACCCGGCCCGCAGCCCCTACTCCGCGCCTTCCTTTTCAATTCTCCGCTGATCTCAGGTGGAATTAGGGGGATTAAAGCAGCGAGTAAATGAGGCGAGTGTGCAAAATGACTCCTTTCTGAACCAAACGGCATGCTCCGTGCTGGGGAAATGAGATGCACATTTAAATCTCATCCATCCACCGCCTGCGGCCACCGCCATGTACCTGCCTACTTAGCCCAAGGGTTAATTAATTGAGGCTTCAATGCACTATTGCAAGAGCATTATTGCATTTGATACTCTACATCTGTGATTTAAAACTCTTTCAGTCCCTTGTCAGCAAGGGAGGGTTTTTAACTAGGAAATTAGCATTCAGATAAGGGAACGCTCTATTTGCTTCTGAAAGGAAGGAAATATTAAGGATGCTGGTGCACAAACCGGGCTGTCATATCCTGTCCCATCCTGGAGGGAGCGCGAAGCCCTGCTCCCCAGAGAGCAGCGGCAATGGGGGTCGGGGCTCTTGCCACCGACGCCTGTGCCGGGGGCGGGCTGGAGCGGGCAGAGAGGGCCAGCCGGTGCCCACGCCTCCCGTCTTCAGCCTGCTGGGGTGTGTTTGCCTTCACAAAATCCAGTAACATATTTTCTCCCCAGTTCCTAGGAGTTGGTTCTTACAATGCATTGCCACATTACCTCAAATGTTGACTTGTCTTTTTTACTTCCCAGTGGGGCTGAGACAGAGGAGGCAACCCAGTTTCCCTAGGAAAAATGAGCGGTAAACATCACAACCGAATTCTAATGACACTGAAACACAATCAGGGACAAGATTGCTGGTTATTTCCTTATTATTCAAAATATTTAATTTCAGACCTAATGCACTAACTAAACACGTGCTTTCTACTTACAGTTCTTCAGCGATTTTGCAAAATGTCACTACTGGCCCATGTGTTTAACAAACTAAAAGAACAACAATAAAAAATAGTGGTTGACAAACTAATGTTATGGATAAGAAATCATTTTTGTGCAAAATGGATGTGTTTTTTACGTTACGGACTTTCAGGCAAAAATATGGGGGGGGCATTTGGTATTGGGAAGGGGTTAGGCTTTTTTTTCTTTTTTACTAAAAATCCTTTGCCAGCTTTTCTTATATTAGAGGAATAAAAACCTGTACCATTTAATCTGATACAGACAGAATGGGCAAAAGCCTTATTAACCCTTGCTTTCACACATTATCTTTATCATTCAAATACCTGCTGCCTGCCTGTCAGCCCTAGGGCCCTCTCCCAAACTAAAGAAAATAAAACTTTAAGCCTGTCTTTTTCAGAGTTGGTATGGTTCACAGCACTTGCTATGTCATTTCAAAGTCCAACTAAACTCGTAAAGTGATCAAACTATTTATTACTAAGTAAGCAAATAAGAAAGGGATAACCTAAACATGTACTACAAGAAGCATGTAAAACCCCCAGTTACCCCATTACATGTGCTACAAAATAAACACGAAAAACTCAGTAACCCCACCACATGTCCAAAACTGTCTCTTTAGTCTCTGGTTACCTCATCACATGTCAAATTAGAGTCCACAAGCACAAGTTCTAAAACAGCATCTTTCTATTCTTCCCTGGTGTCAGTTCCAGCTTCCTCCAAACATGTGGTACAAGATATGATGTTCTTCTTTCAGCATCCCTCTCAACTTTAGGCAGTAGAAAACCCCAAGTAACAGAAACCAACATAAGGTCCATTTTCTCAGGCCTCGCTCATGGCCTCTCCAAAAACATCTGAGTCAAACTAGATAAAACAAGCTCCAACACAAAGTTCAAATCTCCAGATGCTTTAGACTCCTTCAGCACATACCATCAGCTTATGCATGCTAAGATCATGAGTCCACCAGCCTGGACCCAAGGCCATGGACTCTAGGCCACCTTGGCCATCATGGTCAGGCCTCTATCCTCCTCCAAAAAAATGGCTGATCCTTAATTTCTCTTCTCAGTTTCTTTTATATCTTTCCTCCTTGTTTTTCCTCCACTCTTCCAGGAACAAACCTTGTCAATCATCTCACATCACAAAAATCTTGTTTTTCTTTTTCCTCCCCTTCTTTCCTTCTGAAAGAAAACTATGAATTCTAATGAAGGCCAGCAACCACACCTTGGCATATTCAACCTAAGCTTTTCTCACCTAGCCCTGAAACAATCAAGTCAGCAAGTCAAATCTCCGTAATATTGTCAGGTCCTTCCTGAATTTTAAAGCAAAAGGGGAAGTATCTCATATTTCCTACCTATGCAATGTTACTTTCAATGTTATTATCAATACATAGCATTATGTGAATGTGAATGGGAGATACCCTCCAACCGCATTACAAAATGAAGATATTGCTGGTGGAAAAACAACATTCTTTTCTTGGGCTCCTTGTGACCAGCAGAATTTGCTAAACTTCAGTAACAATACTTTGCCAAGTGTAAGGATTTGTAATTTCCTCTTTTCTAAAACTGCTGAGCCATGGCCTTAATTAGGTGAAATAGTATCACCAACTGTAGGATTCACTTGGGATGCCCAGGTCTAGCTGATCTGAATAAGTTCTTTGGAACTACCATTAATTGGGCAAAAGCTTCGGAAGTAGATATAATGAGTTGTGTGCATGGGTGATGTTTACCATGTGTTTTTTCTTAATAAGGATCCCTGTCAATTCTGTCTCAGGATAAAAGTTGTATGTCCTCTGTGACTACCATTCTGCCCCTTTCCCCACGTAAGCTCAGTCAGTACAAGTAACTTGGTTCAACTAGTGCAATCTCATTAGGACTCAAGTGAGCGACCCAAATGCCCAGAATGCAATTTGTTGCCCTGAAAATAGCTAAAAAGTGAGCCATAACCTAGGGGAGAGATATTAGTTCTAATATATGTAGTGAGAGTGACCTGTGGCAACTAGGGGAGGATTAGCAGCCATTAGATGGCTGATTGCAAAATATTTTACTTCCTTAATGTGATGATTAAAAAAAAAAAACTCTTAGAAAGAGACTAGTCTCTGTTTTTCTTTACATAGAAACACAGATATTTATTTGTTTGTTTTTGCTTTTTGATGGAATTTATTTCTCAAGAGGGAGGCAAAATAGTTTCAATAGCTGGAGGTGTCACTTCATAATTCATCAGTTGCAGAGTTGACTCAGATGATAGTTCTTGACAAATGAAGACATAGCAAGCCTGCTCTCTAGAAAATCTGTTCTGTGAGACTCTTTTTCTGCGCCTGGGTTTCTTGGTTTCCTCTGATCTGGAATTTACTGGATGAGGCCAAAACCTTTTTGTCTATCAAAGTTCCTAATGATCCTCAACTTCTACTAGCTGTAGATTGATAGCAGCTACCCATTTCCTTCATTCAGGACAAAAGGGGGGGGTGAGGGAGTCCAACTCTCTCTCCCTCCCATGAATAGAAGGGAAATACTTCTGTTTTCTATTTGTTGGCTACAGATACATAATAGACAGTAAATTTCAGGAGTTCAGCTTCTAGAAGAACTAGCCATAAAAGCTAGATGACGAAAAATATAAGAACCATCTTGATTCTCCCTGAAATTCAGTGGGAATGAAATACAAATAATAAACACAAAGACTAATAGTGTGGAAACTTTTCCTGAGAGTAAAGGAACATTGTGATAAAAGGTCAATGATGAAATCACTTTTAAAAAGTGTCTTATTTTGATAAACAATGATGGAAAATAGTGTGAGTAGTTTAAACAAAGCTGGATTTTTCTTCAGAGAAGATGATAGCAGTAGGTAAAGAGAGACTTTTTAACTATAACCGATAACTGAAAAATCCTCCTCTTCTAGCTTCTCCCTAGGAAGCAGACTTAAAACTCAACACCTTGCATTTTCACTGAACTACCTACTATTGTTATGCAAGCATCAGACACCAGCTTCTCTCAGCTCTCTCTCTCCCAGTGGACTGCTTGAAAAAAAAAAGTTAGAAATGCATTTTGAACTCACAGCCACTTGGTCTCAAATGTAACTTTTACAACTCCTGCAGCCTAAAGACATTCAAACTTTGTCATCTGTAGCCCCCTTAACATTATCTTCAAAGCCAACCAGGTATGGTGGTGCATGCTCGTAAGCAGCAGCCTAGGAAGCTGCG
>PVHY01018391.1:0-12624 GCA_004024945.1 Uropsilus gracilis
ATATCTCAAATCCTGTACTGGTTCTAGGTTCTCCCCATAACAGGAATGCTCTTTAACATATTGCAGGGAGGACAGCTGTGGGGGCTGAGTTGGACTGTGCAGTAGTTATGTTCTCCATTGTGTCCAGGGATACCTTTCAGGTATCCCTGGCTACCCACCAGCCTGTCAATCTCAGAGCATGTGAAATTGCAGACTTCCACAGCTCCTCTCTTTGAAGCTGCCTCCTGGCTCACAGAATCAATCTCCCTTGCTAGAGAGAATGGAGAGTCTTCTGCAGACCTCTCCTGCAAGCTGCTTGCCCTGCTTTGTATTAACTCCTGGGGTTTGTGTGTTCCCTGCTTGCAGCTAATGTATATTTATTCTTCAGGACCAGGAGCCTCAGCAGGTAACTGAAGTTTAAGGGAGTGAGTGGCACAGCACAACCGGAGAAGATTCATTAGCCGTACATTTCTAGGTTATCCAAAGTGGGAGATTTAAGCCATTTACGTGGTGAGGAGAAGGCAAAGTGACAATATGTGAACCTCTTAAGCTATGCCGAAGTGTGCAGCTGACACAGGATAGCCATTTAATAGATAATAAATGTGATACCAGATTTTTTTTTTTTAAAGGAGTAGCAGGGAAAATAAATACTCAATCTTGGGCCAAAGTCTAGGAACATGTGCTGGGCCCCACCTAGGGCTCTTACCACCTCCTGGGACCGAGTTGCTCTAGATGAGATTCAGCTTAGTGGCAACATTATGAGGCAGGGTACTAATATGACTGCTTTGAATATGAAAAACAGAAAGAAACCCCTTTTTAATCTTTGTTTTTATGGCTGCAAACATGATTACATAGAGGAAAGTCAATCCCAATGGAACACAATGGATAATACAAAGTAATTGATTGGCCTTTATCATTTTCTGTTACGATATTAAAATAACACCATAATATCAAGCAGCAGTCACTGATACATAAAGGAAAACAGGAGTTGATTATGTCTAAGGGTAATCAGGTCAGGGAAGTGTGAAGGTAAGATAAATAAGGTAAATACAAAAATGGAAAAAAGGTTTAAAAGAAGCAAAAGGGAGTTGGAGGCGAAAAGTCTACAGGATAGAAGGGAGGGCTGGTGTTCAGAATGCCATTAAGCTGTAAGCCACAAGAGACAGTCTATTGCAGCTGTGTGATTGCAGAATGTCTCGGTTGGTATCCCAAGCCATGGGGGCAAGAGCTGAGTGACTTGAACTTCTCAGGAAGGGCAATAATCCTTTCAGAATACAATGCCTGCAGCCCAACTGCTATCAGGCTATGAAATTTAGAAAATGAAATAGGGAAGCATTAGCTTTTGGTATTTCCCGGCACTAATGCCACCAGCATGGCATTGCAAGCAGCCACTTAAAGATCCTCCATTTACAGACAACTTTCCAAACTGCCAGAGACCAGTGCAGCTTTATCAGACCCCCTAATGCTAGGGTTTGTGTCTTAGTGACAAGCAATTAAAGCAGAGCTGTTGAGAAAAAAAATTGCATCATTACAATACCTAGATACATTATTCTATATTTGTGCCCATTTTATCATTCTGCATATACTATTCTCTTTTGGCATATTCAAACTTACTAACACATGCAGAAATATTGTTAATTATACCATTTTACATAAGAATATTATATGTTAATATTATATTGACATATAATACCATATGTTAATGGCTATCAACGTTTTTCTTCTTTGATTTTACTTTCTAGATCAAAAATATAAATATAAGTACTTTGTGTCTGACCAATAAAAAACCAAATTTAGGAGTTTCTTCATTAAAAGTGCACAAAATGTGGCCGGGCATGGTGGCTTGTGCCTGTAAGCTTCAGCCTATGAAATTTTTTTTTATGTGTGTGTGTGTTCACACTTAAAAAGGCAGTGTAAAAAATGTCATGCCCACTGCAGTGATCCCGTCTTTTGGATAAGTAGTAATCAGAAATATAGCTTCAGGTGGTGGAATAAATCACTCTATGGGTTAGGAGCATTAGAGAACTGGTTAGCTGTGATACCCTCAAGAGATGAGGGAAGCAGTTGCTTACTCAGCAGAAGGATTCTAGATAGTACAGAATTAATTTTTTTGACTTAAAAAAATCCTGAGGGGTTAAACTCATTTGTTTATTGATTCATTTATTTTTTCCACTAATTGAATGCCTACTTTGTGTCTGGAACAGAACTCAGTGCTGTGGTTACAGAGAGGGCGTGAGGGAACAGTTGGGGTTATTCAAGAGCATTGACATATTTAACCAGATATATAACATGGGTGCTATGAGACACAAGGAAATAGATGTTAGGGAAGGCGCCAAAGAACCTAGTGAAGATAGATAAATAGATTTCCAGACAGAAAAGGAAAAGAGGCTGGGCATGGTGGTGCATGCCTGTAGGTAGCAGCCTAGGAAGCCATGGCCGGGGTCAGGGATCACGGTTTGAGTCCCGCTGGGGGCACGTAGTGAGACCTAGTCCCCAAAAAATAGCTCGGCATGATGGCATGCACCTGTAATCCCAGCTACCTGGGAAGTTGAGGCTGGGTATTGCTTGAGCCTGTGGTACCCCGGGCAAAAATAGCAAGACTTAGTCTCAAAAAAAAAAAGGAGAAGAAAGGTACTTTAGGTGGAATATCCTGTTCAAATGACAGGCAGGGGGCAGGCAATATGCTTGGAACATAGGGAAGGTGTTCCTTAGTTGGTGCGCTGAGCTAGGGTCATGGAGTGGGGCATGTACTTACTTGAACTTGTAAGTACCTGCAAGTTCTAGGGACTAGTTTTCACTCATCCTTTATCAGAGATGATGCTCTTTTGCAAGCTGAACAAGCAATAAGTTCTCACACACTCAGATACTCTTCTTGTCTAACTAAAAATGAGTAATGTTTGATTGTTTCATGTTTAATAACTAACTCCTAAAATTGTTTTACTGCCTGCTAACAACTTTTTCTTTTAGCAATTGTTCTTGCAGCTTGGTGAAGTGTTGCTCACAGCAGTGCCTACCTTGCAAAGATGGTGGGCATGTGACTCAACTAACCAATCAAATTACTCTCCTCTCCTCAACTCTTGTGATTGTCCCATAGATGAGTACATGACCCAGACTTATCCAGTCAGAATTTATTATGACAGAAGTTCTGACTTTTCTTTGTAATCAGCTCTAAGAAGCTTTGAGTTGATTTACCAAGGAAACTACCATGACAAAGAGAAATCAGAACCAAGAGATGGCTTGAAGAAGTGAGGAAAGTAAGAAGGGAGAGAGAAGAGCACTGATGGCAATATTTGAGAGCCTGAATCTATCTATATTTGCAAATTTAAAACTTTCTCCTAGCTGATAATGGAAGAGGAAGGGCAAAATCAGGGGATGGTTGAGCACAAGGGATCATGGTGACAGTTCATGGGTAATATGGTGGTGGGAGAACTATGGGTTATAAAATGATGTAAGAAAAAATATATAAAATTAACAAATTTTAAAAAATGAATGAAAAAATTAAAAATTTTCAATTTTATTCTATTTAAGCTAATTTGAACTAGATTTCTATAAATACACCAAAAATACTACCAGTAAATAGACATGTTTCCAGTTTATTTTTAAAAGTCCATATTATATAGACTTTAAAAATAACATGCATGTATTTTTAGCCAGTTTAAAATTGTATTTTGAAAACTGCCATCTGAGTCTATTGAAATGGACATTATCAAATATAAACTTTGAGCACATTTAAAAAAGTAGTATGTACTTTGCGCTGTAAAATGTGCTTAACATTACATCGACATACGTAGCAATTTCTACAGAGTGCACTTAGCTGAATATTTCAGAAACTAATAACTTCTATGGACTTGAACTAAATAACAGTTAATAGCTTTATAAGAAACCGAAAAAAACTGAGAAGGTAAATTGTGTTTCAGGATCAAATATAAAATTATACTCAATAAAAAATTACTTACAGGAGAATAAACATGACAAAGCCATGATATTTTGAATCAAATTATACGAGTACAAAGTAGATGATTTCCTTATGGATGAACAAGCATTGGTAGCTTGAGGAACATCCCTGTTCTCGAGATGACAATATGGATACCACTTCTTCCAAGAAACCTTCTTGCATGGTATCTAGAACCTGCCATTGATCATCAGTTAGTATGCCAAACAGGCTTATTTCTTGACTCCCAATTAACAATAAGCATTTTGAGTGTAAGTACTCTCTTGTTCACCATTATATCCATCTTCCATTGCTCAGTGTTCAACAGATGTCGAACATTTCCAAGGCATATTGAGCAAATAGACATGGCTGTTGATAATGTCACTGGGTTGGCTATACAGAGGACCTGTGCTCTGGGACTTTGTCCTCTGATCCCCATTACAATTGTTTCTTGATCCTCTATCCTCTCCTTCAGATTTTATTATTATACTCTATTACTTATGTATATTAGGTAGGTGACTCCAGTAGAGTTCAAAGCTCAGGGAAAAAACATGGTCATGCAATGGGTATTATGAAGATTTCTGACCTTGGTTGTTTTCCCTACATACAAACATGTTTAGCTGCTGTTATTAGAATGCATTTCCAGGGATGGAGGGAAAGCGTATTCTAAAGGTGCCAAGAATGACTTCAGTCAGTTACTGCAAGCTTAATTTTGCTTAGTCTTACTAATTATGCAGTGAGTAATATTATTTCCATTTTATAGATGACCAAATAGTCACTGAAAGTAACTTCTCCTGAAATTTAAAGCTCATAGTGAGGCAGAGTTCAAATCTAGTTCTTATTCCCCAAATAGTGACTTTTTACACAATACTACTTTGAAAAGTAATGTTGAAAAATCCCAGGATTTTTCAAGTAAATATAGAGTAAAATTAATTTGTTTAGAGTAGAATATTGCTTGACCAAAAGAGCAATACATTACAAAGTTAACTCAATAATACATTTCAATTATTAGCAATAAAAGAGTGTATATGAAAAGCAGGTTATCTGCAAATATTTTGTGCATAAAAATCTTAAATAATATGTGAATAGCTGACAGCTGCTGCCAGAATATCATGCATGTTTAACTATAAGAAGAAGTTGGTTATAGTCACCTATGATGATTAACATCGTAGGTCCTTATTCCGCCAGAGTTTATGGCAAATAATAATTTACCAGATGGAATTTTCTCTAAGAAATTTTATTGATTTGACTTTCTCTTTACTTACCCTATTTCTTCATAAGGTGGAGTCTACTTGAAAATAACTTCTAAGATACTGTTTGGGAGAGATGCACACTTATTTTTTTTTCTGAGTGAAAACAAAGCAATGTCTAAACATGAGCTTATCCATAATATAAAGTGGAGGCATTATGTTTATTATCCATGAGGAAGTCTGGAAGAGCAGAATAAATATTATGTGGAAAATCCAGAAGGGACTTCTGTCATAGAGTCTAAATTATGAGGTGTTTTCAGGAAACATCCATTTTATCCCAGGTCAAGGCCAGCTGGGTTGGAAAGGCAATCTCCAGTGACTTGACATTTCCCTGATACCTCCTGGAGGAAATATTCAGGTTCCTAGAGGGGAGAATGTGTTCTGGTTGACAGCTTATGTCTATTTTTAAGGCACCATTACCTATGGCAGGTGATGAAATACTCTGTAAATTTTGACATGGTGAAGGTTGGAATAACTCAAAAGGGTCTTGCTCTGATAGGCTGAGATTACTGTATTCCCTATGAGTCTTGACAGACCCTTACCTCATGTGTACATACATTCACACAGAGAACCATTCAAACGTGTGCACATGCACACTCACTGCTAAATTTCTTAACTTTACATCTTAAAATGTTTTTCAGTTTGACATGTGGTAATACATTATCTTGAAAATATTCAGCTGTATCTTTTATTGTCTCTTCAATCATAGTCCCTTGATACCTTCTACCCTCAAGGCTCAGCAAGACGTATCTGGTCCTTGGGAAGGTGTACCATCCCTAAACAATGAGCTCAAAACTATCATTGTACCCTCTAAATGTGTGAACCCCTCCAAAATTCACATGTAAACACCCAGATCTCCAATGGTGTTATTTGGATTTGGAGATGGGGCCTCTGGAAATTAATTAGGACATGGGGTGGAATCTTTACTATAAGACTAATAAAAACTTGTGAGCATTTGCTTTCTCTCTCCTATATGAGGATGCAATGAGAAGGCGGTTGTCTGCAAACCAGTAAGAAGTATTTTACCAGGAAATAAACTGACCAAGACCTTGATTTTGGATATCCCATTCCCCAGAACTGTAAAAAACTAGTATTTGCTTTCTCACTTTCACAGCCTCTAGTAATTTGTTTACAGTAGCCTCAAATGACTAAGATGATGACGAAAAGAATATCCTGGTAAGTAGAAGAAAAGAAAACAGAAACATTGTGTATTCTGTTTTGTGATATGGTAACAGGAGAAAAGGTGGATGCAGAGAAAAATAAACGACAGACTATTCTCTGAGTACTCAATATAAAGACAAAAGTTGGGGGGCGGGGTCAGTAGATGTAGGTCACAGATATCAATATAGTTTCAAGTTTGGCTAGTGAGAACCCAATATTTGAGTCAGTCATCAAGGATGTTGACCTAGTTCTTCAAGAACTTTGTGGATTACAGCTGTTTATTTCAAAGGTGAACACCATAGGGTATCTAGCTAAGACACATTCAAAGACTAGAGCAGTCAGCCCATTGTAGGATCTGGTCTTGGTATCAGCATGAGACCAGGACTTCTACATACTCAAATCATGAGGACTACAACATATCTCCTATATCCAAGCCCCTTTCCATGAAAGAAGAGAAGGGATGGGAGGAGTGAATCCCAGTAGAGAGTGAATTTAAATTGACCAGAAAATTATCCCAAAGAGGTTAAGCAACCCTGAAAACTGAAACATCATTAATAGGCAAATGTAAAGTTAAATTTTTTTGCTCCCCCCCTTCTACCCTTGTCAACTGCCCAGCCGGAATTGAGAAGAATTCTGTCACTCATATAAAATAATGAAGTTGCTTTCTCTTTGCACATCTGGTATGTTAATTGTGACCTTACCAACATAAGTAATACCTGTCACACGGTATTGGAATCCCTGCTAAGACAAATATCATTTTCTGGGTCTGTTATTCTCTGGGCACCGGAAAAGCATCACCTAATAAAACGTATGCAGGCAGCCCCATATTTTGGTGCCCGTAACTTCAACAGTCGCCTAAACTTGGTTGGTGCTTGTTTAGAAAGTGAAAAATGCCTTTGAGCTATGTTTCTCAGTGCAGATAAAGATCCTAATTGTGCCATTACAAGCTGGTATATAAATCTGTGTCAGGTTTCTCATCATATTATATCTGCAAATGAGATCTTGAAGGTATTGTTCTCCTTTTCACTTGATGATAGAACAAAATGATTCGTTGAAAAATGGTAAAGAAGGATGATTGAGTTCAATTCAGACTGAACATTTGAGCTTGTATATTTTAGAGGACACGGGTGCAGAAAACAGCAGATTTTTCAAGTACACCAAGAAGACTGGTTGAAACATCTGGAAAAATCCCTTTGAGATTGAAAGCATGTGATATACATCAAAGGCAACAATGAAAGCTCAATCTTCATATTTTTATAGTTTCTTGATTGAAGTGGAGAAGCTGAGTTGCCAGAAATCTTTGGATTCTAAATTGGTCCTTGTTAATACCCTTATTATTTACCAAGATATTGTAAAACCTCGAAATAGTGAGAAAATAAGATGCTAAATACCTAATACACTCCTTACAAATTTAAAGGAGTCAGAAAAAAAATAATCAAAGCATCAAGAATAATTGGATTAGGAGTTAGCAGATTTCACCCAAATCTTGGTTTTATTGTGGCTTTTTTTTTCCTGGCAGGATATTTACTAAAGTTAATAAGAAGCCTTTGTATTTATTAGCATATTTATTCCAAGTATCTCAGGGACTCCACATTCTCTTTTTTATTTCTCACAACTTTCCTATAAGGTTGTTGGCAAGAGGATAGGTATTATCCTTGTTAAACCTGGTGCAGGAAAAGTAACCGTCTTCAAATGTAATTACAAAAAGTACCTCTTAGACTGAAATCTAAATTGCTGTTAAGGAATTCTCTCTGGGGAATGTTTTTCCTCCTCTCTCCTCTTTAATTTAAAGTATGAGACTGTCATTTCTGTCATTAGTTATTGCAGTAACTTTTTCTTCTTCAGACCAAGGTCAAAAGTCTCCTGCTGTTAGTCTAACCATGAAAGTGCTTGAACATCCACAGCCGCAGATCATGCATATTTATGCTGCACAAGTATTAGAGTAAACATAAGAGGGATGAATTATTAAGGGCAAAGTAAGACTGATGAAATGCTGTTAGTTTGGATATTTGACTGATTTGTACACTTATGAGCTTTCATGAAGCAATTGAAGACAAAGGAAACAAACTTGGTCTTTCTGCTAAACTCACTCCTTTACATATTTATGTGTTAGTGGATTATTTCAAAACATGCCCAAGAGTTTCCACTTTACATTTATCAGAGTGCCTAGGCCCTATGGACTGTATGCTCTTTATGGGCTCCTGGAGATTTTTAGTTGCATTGGCCTTCTTTCTTTCTTTTTTAAAATTCCACAGTTAGTATTTACTTCCAAGGCTACTTAGATGCAATCATGAACACTCCTTGTTCGAAATAAAGGTTCTATTTCTAGATCTTTAGCTCTAATGTAGACGATAAAATGTCATTGCAAACCTCAGGTGACTTTTAGAGTCAATTTTTCTTCCATGTTAAAAAGTTCCAATTGTTTGGTGCTTAAGGATCATCATGCTTTACAAAGCTTGAAGTCAATGCTATTGGAGACTAAGATTGTGATAAACAAGTCTCTGGAGATTTCAAGGGAAAACAGTTTAGTCCTTTTGTCTGATAATACTGTTCTGCCTTCTTTTGTTGGGTGTCCACTCTGATTGCTTCAGTTTAATTGAATAGAGAGACTGCTAAGTGGTCCAAATCTCTGTAGTTGTTTATTATGACTGATTGCAATGGGTTGGCAAAACAGGAAAACAACATGGGGAGAGTAAAATTTTCCCTTGTCCTCTTGATGAACTAGGTGCTGAGATAAAATCCTGGTCTAGGAGATGTACAGGTTTGTCTGGATAGAGGAAAATGAGTCAGTTAAAAGGCAGGGTGTGGGATTTATTTAGAGGTATCAATTTTAAGCTCAAGAAGAGAAGACCAAATTCTAATTTCCAGAGCTACTAAAGTTCTGTTTTTGCTGTTATCTCTTGGTTATTTCCCTTTCTGTGATCAAAAGTTTGTAAGTTGACAAAAAGAAAAAAAGTCACAAACTGAACATGTCACTGAAAATCATGATCAGCAAAAACTTTACTCTTCAATTTTGCATATACAGAGTTGGAATCCTTTTTTAAAAAATTGTGTTTGGTTACTGTTGTCTGAAGAGAGCAAAGAGGCGCTTCCATTACGCTCTTAAGAAAATCATAACAGCAGTCAGCACCTTACTGCTTGATGTGATTTGATTCTTGAAATTATTTTTCACACTGACAGACTTAAGGAACCTAGAGGGGAGAACCATATACCTACTAAATAACCACATTTCACAAAGTTGCATTGAAATTGTCATATTGTCCAGTAGCACTTATCATTTAAAAAATAATTATTTCTTCCCCATTGCTTATAATAACTACTTGAGAGCTCAAAAGTGAAGTCTATTTCCTCACCTCAATTTTCTCTCCTCCATCTGGTCTGTATACACTGTGGGACTCCTGGTGACTGCTGGGCCACTGGCATTGATGATTTCCTTCCCTGGAAAAGAAGAAGGGGCCTTGACATTTTTCCTTTGGGGTAAAAAAAATCACACCTTTGGTAAAATAGCTAAGTTTTCTCTTCTTTCTTGTGATGTGGGTTATTTTGTATTGGCAAATTCAAATCATTCTTGTGTGGATTTAACAGTGGATCTATCCACTGTTAGATAGATCTATCTGATAGATCTATCTATCCACACCTATTACTCTGAAATGTTTATTATTCACAGCTTTGATGCCTCTTTTGTATCAAGCATTGTGGAAGGTGATTGAGGTGGTACAGTGACTATAGCTGATGCTGGCCTCTGTGGGTGCTAGAGGCCTCCAATGACAGTGCCCAGGAGATGACAGACAGGTCACCATCTGTGAGTTCACCTTTGTGCTCAATTTCAAGACCACTCAAGTCCAGGGAACAACAATAATAGGGTTTACTAAACAAATGGGAGATACAAAGTGTTACTAAGGCCTCAAATGTCCATCTATGTCATGTTAGAGTCCCAAGGGATCCAACCCCCCCCAATAAAAGTCTGCTCCTTCAGGGTGAAATCTTCACAACAATGGTCATCTGGAGGCAGAGGCAGCTGGCAAGCAACCATGGAATCCGAATCACGGTGGCAGTCCAGCCAGAGGAGCTCACAGATGGGCCAGCCTGTGAAAGGACACAGCAGCCCACAACAACTTTCTGAAGGTAGGCATGACCCGCACCAGAGCTTGGAACAGACAGCAGCAGAGATGATGGCAGAAGACCCGATTAACAGCTCTTTCTGAGCCCTCCGTGTATGTCACTGACAGCTAAGAGGGTCACCAGGCTGGGGGCCTTTGCTGTCTTTTCAGAAGACAACAACAGGACTGATGGCAGAATCAGCCAAGAGACTGAAGGACAAAAATTGGCCCATAATTATTAACCTTTCACTTTTAATTTAAGCCTTTGCTTCTGTCTCATTGCTTTTTCAACACTGCCTCCAAGCAGGAAACTAAAATCTCAGTGACACAAGAAGATACTGTTTTCTAGAATCCAAGGTAATTTTAATTGAAAGTGAGTTTTTATTTTACTATGTATTTGAACCAAAAAGAAGTGAAGGAGACAGAGGAAAAAAAAAGTAGAGCAGTTGATCATCTCCTTAATGGCAAAAAGATCAATTAATTTATAGTGAGAAAAAGGAACTACATTACAGATTTACAAAATGTTCATTTTCTATGGACTTTGAATATGAACCCTCATCAGCCTAATATCCAAGGCAGAGATCTGACAGTTCCAACCCTGAATTCAGGGACCAGTTGATAAATTAAAAATCATTTTAAAATTTAATATTAAAATTGATAATTGCTCTGTGGGAAATAGATTTTTCTGAACTTATACCCTTTTCCTGCAGTGCTGAGCAAATGCAAAGCGATAAACTGTCCATTTGTCACAATGATAGATTGACAAATCCTACTTTTACCCTTGTTCCACAGTACTCATACATTTCAATTAAGGAGAATAAGTGCTTCCATTTGTAACACATATCCATATTGTCTTATTAGCTCTTTAGGGATTAAAAAATTCTCTTCAGTCATAGCAAAAAGTGACCCCACACAAATAAAACTGCTGGGTGATTTGCCCAATAGGAACACAGTGGGGGACTGGAGCAGGTTGGTAATTATTAAAATCTTAGTCATGTAGCATAGACAGTAGTGTCTGTGTAACTTCTAGTCTACATCCATGGAACAACTGGTTCAAGTTCTACTGAGTTCTGCCCTACCTGGCAGTGTTGGTTTGCACTGATAGCTTTAGCATAATTGTTGCATGAGGTATGTTGGATCATTTTGTGTGTGTGTGTGTGTGTGTGTGTGTTTCAGTTATTCTCTTTGCCATATGACTTTGCAGAGAGTTAAAGAAAAACTATGACAAGTTATAGAACAGGAAGACAGGCTTCAGTCAGGATCATACAGTAAGCATAGAAGGAGCACTAGGATGGCTTGGTGAGATGAATTGGACTCAATACTGAATACCACAAGGTATGTGAAGATGTGTAGCCCAGTAGGAGAGGGATGTCAGTACATAAAGAATTACTAAGTGGAAATATCAGACTTAAAGACCTACACATCAACTCCTAAATGGGTCTTGTTCTGACTGACTTGACATAAGAGGATTGTTGGTGAAGGCAGACAGGCTGATCAAACATTACAGGGGAAGAGTAAATATGGAGAGTGATCAGCTATTGAGGATGGTGTGGGGGATGTGTGGAGGATGGGGGGGGGGGTAATTGGATTTCCCCCTAACCTGATGTGGAAGGATTCTTGTTAAAATTGTATGTATTCAGAGATTAATTTGGATGCTCCAAAGTTTGAAAAGTTCAGAAGAAAATTCAGGGGTGTCTTACTAAAGTTTCATCAAGAAAAAACTTTGTCAGGAGAACCACAGTAGGTCAGGCATATTTCCCATCCTCTTGATGTTGGGTTTGGTGACATGACTCACTTTAAACCATTGGACTGTTAGGAGATTATACGGATTAATAACTCCTCTAAGAAGCGTTTGATAAGAATAAATGTTGGAGGGCTAAGCGGCAATCTAGGAAGCCGTGCTGGGGACCAGGGATCGCTTTTTGAGTTCTGCTCGGGGCAACGTAGTGAGACCTAGTTCCAAAAAAATAGCTGGGTGTGGTGGCACGTGCCTGTAATCCCAGCTACCTAGGAAGCTGAGGCTGGGCATCACTTGAGTCCGTGGTATTCTGGGCAACGTGAGCTTGCGGTTCCATGGGTAAAAATAGCGAGACCTAGTCTCATTAAAAAAAAAAAAAAAAGAATAAAAGTTGGTAACTTAACTTAGACTGATGATGAGGTCATTTGGGTTTGGGATGTAAGTAAGGGATGTAAGATAGGGATC
>PVHY01018391.1:12724-29448 GCA_004024945.1 Uropsilus gracilis
TTTTTTTTTTTTTTTTTGAGATAGGTCTCCCTATTTTTGCCTGTGGAACCGTAGGCTCTAGATACCCGGGGTACCACAGACTCAAGCAATCCCTAGCCTCAGCTTCCCAGGTAGCTGGGATTACAGGTGCGTGCCACCACGCCTAGCTATTTTTTTGCAACTAGGGCTCACTATGGGCCCCAGGCAGGGCTCGAACCACGATCCATACCCCAGCCACTTCATAGGCTGAAGCTTACAGGCACCAGCCACGGGTGCCCGGTCCTAACCCATTTTAGAGATGTTGATGCCAAGTGTTGAAGTTAGTAGTGCTAGTTAGCACTTACATTATGTGCATTATGTGTTATCTCACTTGTGAAAGGTATGCTGATTTTTCTCTTTTACATATGCTAAGAGTCAAAGGCATCAAGTAACCTGCCTGAGTTCAAAAAGTTAGTAATTGGGGGAAGGGGAGATAAGGTTTATAGCCAGAAGCTCTTTGACTACATTATCAACTAATAAAATCAACCCCCCCAATGCCATCAATATTGTCATCTCATTCCAAGTCCCCTGCCCCAATCTTCTGTTTCCTTAGATCCTTGATTATATTGCCTTCATTTGGTTCATCATCTCCTCCTTCCCTTTTCCTGAAACAAATCCATTCATAACTATAGTCCTGGGTGAAGAGAGAGGAGCTCTTGTCTGTGTCACAGGAGAGGATAGGCAGGAGGGGGCCACTAATTAGTTGGTCCCAGCCCTTCACCAGGCTAGCATGGGTTCTTTATTACTAAGACTTCAAGGCAGGGGCCAGGCTGGGCAAAGAACAATGAGTAAGTCATAGAGGTGATGCTTTTAATGATACATCCACTAATGAAATGGCACTCCATGGGTTCACTTATTAGTAACTTAGCTCAAACAGCCATGTCCTACTGTCAGCTTGCCATTGACGACCTAGTGTGACCTCAAAATTGTCAGCTCCACCTGAAAAAGAGCAAATGTAGCAGAAAATACAGAAGCAGCAGCATAATTTGGAGTAGAAAGATTAGCAACAACAGGGAAAGCTCTTGAATCTCTGAATTTCTAGTTTGCTATGAAATTATGCCAGAAGTGTAGCTATTTGAAGAACAGACTAACCTTGCGGTATTTGGGTTAGCATCTGATTTGTAAACAATAGGATGACTTGATTGAATGTTTTCAGAGGCTGTATGACAGTGTTTGTACTGGAGGAGTGACTAGCACAACTCTATTCTCAACTAATTATATATTTGGGAGCTTCCTTCTGTTTTCCAGGGCATTGAGGTTTTTAACTTTATGTCCAGAAAATGATTTATGGGAAGTACTTTTCTACAGATCTTGCCTAATGATTGGGGAATCATGAATGATATATGGATGTGAAAGTTTATGATACTTCCTATTTATATAACCTCATTTATTCAAATAACTCAATGCCCTTCATGTCAATTATTGAATTAAACCTTTTAATAATCTTCTGTCAAATGGAAAGTGTATATTTACTCTTCATTTTAAAGTTGGGCAGATTGGATCATAGCGTCTCGCTTAGGAGATGAGCATGACTTTAAATTCATGCTTTACATGAGTGGCTAAAAGCTACTCTCTAAATAGGACACTTATAAATAAATAAAATAAAACAGTCCTTTTTTATGTGTCTACACATTCTCATTAAATCATGATTCCTAAGCATTCGGTACTTTCCTTGTCACATACATGGTTGACACATGTTTGGTCTGATCCTTTTTCAACTGTGTCCTGTTGAAGTCTCTTCGCAGCTTTCCAGATCCCTGTATCCTTTGGTACCTGAACTCACCAGTTTTTCACTTTGTCTCCTTTAACTTCAGAGTAATCAGCTCATTTCTCTCAGATTCTACAATGGCACCATTCACCAGCAGCTTCTGTACCCTTCCTGCCTTTGGCTATCTAGTCACGAAGCCAAGCAGTAATGAAAATGGGTTTCATTAAACAGGAATCCTACTTATTTTCTCAAACCACTATGCTAATAATCTCCCTTCTCAATATAAAGGCTTAAACACATACCAATATAACTAGTTTTTTTCAGCTGTTTTTTTCTAAAGAAGATTATTTCCTGGGGATAAAAATATCCCTCTTCAAAATCCAGGACTTTGTTGTTAGAAATGAAGATCTAAAGTATATAGAACTCTTTTTTTTTTGCTCCAGAAGTGAATGGAGCTTGAAGCTCCCACCTTTAGCATTCAGTTTTGAAAATGACCACAAAAAAGATATGAAGAGCTAAAACATTTCCTCACTAAAGCATGAATTTTGCAGGCCCTTATGAATAAATCAAGCTGAGTATTAGAATACAGAGTTTATAGGCATATGAATATGGATAGGAATATAACTTTTTCCCCTGGAACAACTGAAACATGTACCAGGCCATGCATAGTATAATGTTGAAAGAATAGTTTGTCCATAGAAACTCTGATGGACATTGTGTCTTTCTTAGAGAAGGTCATCTGCACAGCAGAGAGTCATCTGTCTAACTTAGAGGCTGATGTGGCAATCCCATCTTCATTGGGGCTGTTCTTCAGTCTCTGCACCCTGTATCTAATACCTGTGGTGTCTAGCTGAGGACTGAACTTCCTATTTTCCTGGAGACCTGTTGTGAAATCATCCTCCTTGGTAGTTATTCTGACATTTTTCATCACAGCCTCAATCTCCCTTTCTTCTTTTCCCTTGTCATGAAGTTTGTGATCATCAGCAAGAAGTCAATTTTGACTCTTTTCACTCTGGAGCTTTTAGAGCTCTTTGCAAATATAAGGAGCATGACCCTGGAAATTTCTTTTCCCCCAGTAAAGGAAATAGCTCCACTTGTCAATCAGTCATCTTGAGCAGAAGTTCTCACAAAAGAACTCAGAGCAGCCCCTGTCGAGATCCATCAAGGTAGGGGTGGGGGGGATGAGGAAGATGGGGGTCAAGTTACTAAATAACTGTGATCAGCTTTAAAATCTGTCTTCAGGGTTATTACTTGCATTGCTTTTCTGACTACTCAACACAGCAAAGATGCACAAAAGAGTGAAAGAACACTAAATCCTTTGTTGCTGAACAAGCTCGTGGAGCAAGGATTTCTTAGTAATGGAATTTCTGGTTAATTGAATGTTAAACCTATCTATGGACAGAGCTTACCTAAGGCAGGGTTCTGCTTGAAGAGCACAGAAAGAGCAAGACCTACTCTCAGATGCTCTCACAACTTAATATTCACCTATACTACTTCCGATCTTCTGGTTCTTACATTTGTTTCATTTCAAAGTGAATTGTACACATGTTTTTCTCAGTAGGTTATAAGCAATTTTACAGCAGAAGTGTTTTTTCCTATCTTTGTAAAGCCTGTAAAATATTTCACATTGTGGATGTTCATTAATTCTTGGCTGAGTTGAATTGATTTTGCCTCTCTAATGTGTTTTTAGATATACTGCTTTACCAGTTATAAATGCCCACTCTTTATGGATACCTTAGTACAAAAAAAGAGGTCAGGAAAACATGAAGTTAGAGTACACTTTGATGACTTTTATAAAACTTAAAAGCAAAACTTTTTCTTAAAACTTCACATGTTCATAAAATACCTGAAATCTTGAGACTTACACACAATCACACCCACCCCCAACTCCCCAACACACACACACACACATACAAAATCATTTTGAAATAAAGCCTAAAAGAAATGTTAAGAGATTAATCATCATAAAACATTGAAACCCCTTGAAAATACTAGATGTATGGTTTAAAGATACTCAAACTGATTCAATAACAGACATTCATTCAAAATCTCCTAACAGTGCAAGGTGGTATTAGATGCTCTGATGGTACAATAATTAGGAAGTCAAATAATGTGCCCCTGCTTCATTTCACAGGTTGTTCTAGGTCCATTGGATACATCAGGGATCAACAAGATAAGCTGCCCTCATAAATCTGGAGAGGAGAGTTCAACAATTAGCAGTTAACTTAATACCTAAATTATATAGCACCCAGAAGGGGATGACAAAGCAATAGATAAAGAAGAAGCAGAGTAGGGTGAAAGTGGCTGGGTAGCAAGTTAAATAGCAAATCAGAGTTAACTGCAAAAAGAAGGTGCTATTTGAGCTAAGACTTAAAGTAGGTGAAGGTGTTAGTCAAGCAGATATTTGGGGGAAAGCATTCTGGGTAAAAAGGAATTATCAGTACAAAAGAGAGCATTCCTGCATGTTGCGGGACCAGAACCAGGACAGCGTGACTGGGGCAAAATAATCTAAGAGGAGAGCTGGAGAATGTGTAGTTAGTTTTGCAGAGTCAGTGGGGACAAGGTCTCATAAGCCATTTGCAAATGAAAACACCAGTAAAATGGAGATTTTTAGCTTGATTCTTAGCAGAGAGGTAATATGATCTAATACATATTTTTGAAAGTTTATTCTGGCTGCTTCCTTGAGGAAAGACTACAGAGGTGCTAGAAGCAAGAAATCTGCTTCAGAGGCTCCTGTAATAAACCAAGAGAGATGTGATGATGCCTGATTGTTTTGTTTCCCCATTAAACTCCAGACTCCTGTAAGGAAGGCACATCTAGCCCTTTCCAACATGGATTTCACCATAACGTAAGTTCTTCACACGTATATTTTTAGTGAAAGGGTATGTAACTTCAGTAGATCACAGAAAATCACCAAAATCCTCCCCAAAGTAGGATATAGTGCTATAGACCGAGGAAGGTGAAATCATTTGTGTCTTGTAAGGTTTGTAATGGAGGAAACCTTTCAATAAGACTTCAGGGAATGATGGTGGTGACAGTAACAGTAGCACTGAAAATAAAAGCAGCTACCATTTATCGAGGACATACTGCATTCCAGACTATGTGCAAAATGCTTTGCATGTATTGTGAAAAGTTGAGGTAAGTGGAGACATTTTAAAATGGAACTGGCACAGCCATATCAGAGGACTTGTCTTACGTCACTAGTTAAAGTGCCAGTCTTTCAGGAAACTAGACAAAATGAGAATATTCTGACTGAAAAGAATGCTAAAAAGGAACTTTTGCTTACTTTTTTGTTTAAACTCTGTGACCCCCTTTAACTGACCATCACTCATCTGTTATCTCGTTTTTTTTTTCCTGTTTATGAAAATCCCTTAGTTTCACCTCTCTTTGGGGGCATATTTTAGGGTTTTGTCTAAATCTGTATACCTGGAATTGCAATTCTCTGCTTCTCTCAAATAAACACATCTTGGTTTGCTTGCTAACCTTGCATGTTCTCCTCTTAAAGGTTAACTGGATCATTAATTGCAAAGGCCAGAAAAATGAATATCCAGGACAGAAAGAAAAAAGTTTATGGTTTAACTAGGAGACTGGCTAGTTATTTTGCTTTATTGGAAACCTAGTGTGGATTATGTAATGGAGAACAGGTACCTAGATTGTGGAAGATCCTGAAATTCTTGCATCATGCAAATGTTCTGGGTATTAGTCAGGTTTTTGAAATTTGTTTATTCAGCAGGGGAGCGATAAGTTTAAAGCTGAGCTTGGGAAGATTAATATAACTCTCAGATTACCTCTGGATCATTTAGCTAGAGAATAAAACTAGAGGAGCAGTTGTTTCTAAGGTCAAAATTATAGTTTTATCATTTGGAAGCACTGATGTGGAAAACAGAAAAATGACACACCCTCATATGTGTATGAGCCTGTAGAGTATGCAGAGCTCTGGCATATGTATCATCCCACTTGATCATTGCAGCAACCCTGCTAGGTGGCATTGTTATCACATTTTACAAATTGAGATGATTTATGCAAAAGTGATCAGTGCAGTCTGGCCTGTAGTAGATACTCAAGAAATGTTAGTTGAAGTGGAAAAATAAGGAAGCACAGGCTTAGAAAGTCTAAGCATATTGCCCAAGGTCATCTAGCTGAAAATAAATGACAGCGCCAAAATTTAAAGCCAGTTGTCTGAGTCTGAGTCTATCTAATTCTCTTTGCTAAACCCTAACTGCTTCCCTGCCACCCACCACAGAGCCACAGAAGTTTTTGGAAAATGACAGGTGAAGGAATCAAGCACAATTCCTAGTTAGCTAATCTAGTTCAAGCTCCCAATATGGAAAAAATACTAAAAAAACCTCGTGTAACATTTTATTTCATTTGAAAGGTATGCATATATATGTGTACATGTTACCATATATTTGCATGAATGGATGATGTGTAATAATGTGTGTGTTTATTATAAAAATATAATACTTTATCCCCTTTTCTAAGAACCCCATCAGATTAGATTAGGGTCAAAGGTAATGTTCTCATTTTAATGTAATCACCACTTTAAAGGTCCTATTTCCAGATATAGTCATATTCTGAGGTACTTTAAGTTAGGGTTTCAACATGTGAATCTTGAGGGACATGACTCACCCCAAAATATAATAGATATGTGTGTGTGTATTTATGATTGTTTAAGTTGTTGCTTGCAGGCTTTTAATCGCTACATCCAACTTTTTCTCTCAGGTTTATAAAATGTGGTATTTGTCCAATAAAAACTAAGTCCCAGGGACAATGACCATGACATGACGCTTAGTCCACTAGTGGCCATGCCATGGACTTTATTTATTTTATTTTATTTTTTTGTCAGTGCAATGCTTGCTGAGTGAAGGCTACTTTATTCATTTCTACTTTTTAAAAACTTTTTAATTTTATCACATTGTTGTTCATTTTGTATAAGAATTGATTTCTCCTCTCAGGTGTATTCCCCATCATTCTCCCATCCCATTATCACTTGTTAACCGTCACCATAGTCCTTGAACTCTTTCCTCTCTTGTCCACCCTCTCTGTCTCTTATCCCCTGTCCTACTCTGTGTCTCTGTTTCCCTATATTATTCCTGGGATATTTTTCTTTTTCCTTCTATCTTATTTCACTAAGCACATCCCTTCTAGCTCCATCCATGTTGCTGTGAATGGCAGGAAGTGCCAAGGAACTTTAAACCTCTGCACTCTTGGTTATATTAAAAATCCAGCTTCCCTTGCCATTTTCCACATATGTGACCATGGGCTAGTTACTCAACATCAGTTTCTTTATCTGAAAATTGCGGGTGATAGAGTCTTCTTGACGGGTATGGGTGAACATTAAACAATAATCTACATGGACATGTCTAGCATGGAAGCTGCCTTTAGTAGAAGCCTGGTAGATGGTAGTTCCATTTTCCTCAGGGCAGGGAGGGAGCCCACAGATCTTTTCTCTCAGATGGAGGTGGACTGAATGCCACTGAAAGTGGGTATGCACTGCCGGCCATAAGGGACAATATGACAAAAGTCAGCATTTGCTTGAGTGTGGTGGTATTCGAATTGCTGAGCTATTTCTGTAATAAATACAATAGGCGTCTCACTGGTAAGTGTACGGAAAGGTGAAAAATCAAATCAAAAAAAGTATATTATATTCAAACTATTAAAAAGTCTTTGTAGGTCAGGATGACCTGGTTTGTAATTACATGATTTATCTTTTAAAATATCTGCTCAACTGAGTGATGATATAGAAATGGACCTCAAGAGGCCCCAGTAGCTGGGAAAGCAGGCTTAGAAGCAGGCTTTCCTGTCCTGTTGAATCTTGAGACCAAAGCCCCAGCCAACAGCATGGTTTTGCCTGAACCAGGGACACCCAATTAAGAGCATCTCGACAACTGACCCACAAAAACTCTGACCTGATAAATGTTTATTGTTTCAAGCTGCTATGTTTGAGAATGATTTGCCGCATACACAATGAGCAAGTACTATTTTGCCCAACTTGGAACAAATGCACAAAAGCACAGGCATAGTCACATTTCATTCAATACAGTTATTTTAACAGTACTACATTACAGAAAACCATACTTTATGTCCTTCAGGGTCTTCACACTCATGTATTGTGGATATATATGTATACATACCATATTTTAAATGAGGAAGACTTTATATATATTTAAAAAGAGGAAGACCTCACATATACAGACAGTATTATATTATATACTTAGTCTCTTTGGGTGAGATATTTTTAGATGTAATAAAATTTTTTAAAAAACATTATTTTTGCCTAATAGTAAAAAAGTCAGGCCTGGCATTGCTGAAAACCACTTGGCATATCACAGGAATAAACCACAGCACTATTTAGGATCAAAGTTCACAAACGAGATATATGCCAGGAACTCTGTATGCTCAGAGGGTCTGGAAGAAAGTAGAATAATGGGATCAAGAAAAGAAGGAACTATGTAAGTGAAAGTAGACATATTCAATTTTCACTATACTAGATGAAATTGCAAATCGATTCATCCTCTGCTTTTTTTAAAAGATAAGTTACAAAATACATAATAACATTGATGAGTTCAGTTTATAGGGCATGTCCATATCTGTTCCATCAGATTCACAGTTAAGTTGTGAAATAGACCAGATTCAACATTTCCAGACCCATTTTATATAAGGAAAATAGTGGTTTTTAAAAACATTTTCTTCTCCTTATTTATGCATCATTGGTTTACAACACTTTATATTATTTAGGGGAATAGAACTCCTCAGGTATATTCTCAGGTATATTACTACCCCAGTTCCACCATCCAACCACCCATGGTTCTCTATCATAGACCATTATGCCCTCTCACACTTTCATTCCCTCCCCATTGTCTTTCCTCTCATAATCTCAATTCTGTCATCTTATTTCTAGGGTTTATTAAGTTTTAGTTTTCTCAGTTCCTTTGTAGTTTGTTTTGGTTGTTGATGTTTATTTTTCTCTATATTGCACATATGAGTGAAAATCATCCAGGGTTTGTCTTTCCCTTAATGACTTATTTCTCTTAGCATATCCCAGGCTTATCTGTGTTGTCACAAATGGCAAAAGTTCATCTTTTTCAAAGCTGAATAGTATTCGATTGTGTATATATACCGCATTCACTCCTCTTCTGATGGCATTTAGGTTGTTTGCATAATGCGGCTATTGTAATAGTGCTGAAAGGAACAGGAATGCATTATATCACTTTGAATTAGTGATTTTGTATTCTTTTTTCTGTTTATTATACCTTTTATTTTTATTTTTAAAATTGATTGTACATATATTTATATATTTTACATCTACGCTGAGGTTCTCCCACCATCTTGTCACCTATGAAATATTATCTTAATCTTTTGTGCCCATCTTTCTTCCAATTTTACCTCCCACCCCTTGTTCTGTGCTTCAGTTCTGCTGACAGCTTGATAGCTTTGAGTTTTGCTTGTCCTTTTGTTTACTTTCCCTGTAGCCCACATATAGGTGAGATCATTCAGTATTTCTTTTTTTCTATCTGGTTTATTTTGATTAGGATGATTAAATTTGTATTTTTCAGGTAGATATGTAGGGATGGAATTGCTGAATGATAACATAGGTCTACTTTTAATATTTTTGTGAGTCTCCATATTGAGGAAAAATATTTGAAATATCACTTTAGGGATACACATTGACTAATTTATCTTTTTGAAAAAATTGAAAATTTTAGTTAATACATCATAAAACAGGTCTTCCATCCATCCATCCATCCATCCATCCATCCATCCATCCATCCATCCATCCATCCATCCATCCATCCATCCATCCATCATCATCTATTTTTTCCATTTTACCTGTTCAACCCAGTCATCTTTCTGTCTTCTGTACCTATCTAAGGTCAGTCATCTGACAATCTCAACTCTCAGGAAAAGTCTTGAGACTGGGGTAAGAAAAAGTACCTTAGCATCCTGACTCATATAACTGCTGAAGACATATACAATAGCATCAAGAATCTAAAATGGAATACTTAACTCTTTAAGGTGATCTCAGACTTTCTATGAAAAACCTATGAGCGTTTGATTTTAGATACAATGTTAATAAACATGATTTTATTTATTTGTTTTTGAGACTGTAGGACCAGAATGAAAGCAAGCCTGAGAAATCATTGTGGGAGGCTGACACACTGTCAGCAACCAGAATTACTAACAGCAAGGGGAGATAAAGGAGAGAAATTAAAAGTCAACTGTGGGACTGGAGAAAACAGGTTTTGGACAATTTTAAGGTGGTGATAAGCAATGTGACTGTTTTCAGAGTGGCTTACAGTAATGAATGCTCATAATTATCGCCCTTAAGTCATAAAAATGTCAAAATAAGATCAGCACCTTTAAAGAGACAAAGTGATTTTAGCTGGCATATTTTGAGTATTTATTTTTGTAGCAAGAGCCTTGCTAGGTGCTTTACATACATTATCTCTAATCCTCTCAACCCTAAAGGTTTTGGAGAGAGAAAAATAAGTCTTTTAGAGTTTAAGCCACTTCCTTAAGGTCATGCAGGTACTAATAAATGTATGAGCAAGAATTTAAACTCAGATTTCTCTGATTAAAAACCCTCTTCTCTGTCCACTGTTCCACAATAACCAAAAGATGCCTATCAAAAAACTGCTTAAGGTTAAAAAAAAAAAAAAAAAGGAAAAGTGTTTCAGTGGTTCAGGGTGTAGTGTGCTTATCTGGAAAATAAATCAATTTTGTTTTACCTGTTAGTCCCCCAAAGATCATGTAAGTAAAGGGTTAATCTTTGTTTATTTTTGAGCAGGGTGAGGAGTACATTTTCTTTTCCACCAGAACAGGATTAAATAATTAAAGCCTTACAGCAACTGAACAGGTTGCTTTTTAGGGAGTGAGTTTCTCAAATCTAAGAACCTTGTAACTATTACCATTTAACATTTTCTAAGGATGTTAGAGACATTATTTTTACAGGGAAAAGGAAATAGATTGCTAAAGACCTGCCTTATTTCTAAGAATTGGTATCTTCAAAATCCCATTTTATCCTAATATGTGGTATTTTTAACAACTTAAAACTGGTGAAGAAAGATTTGCTGCTAAATGAATTGCCATTCCTTAGAGCACAAAAATAGTTAGTTCAACCCTCTTGGCAGTTGCATTTAGCTAGGCAATTTTTTGCATCTTTAATTCTTTGGTGTCAAATGGATCACTGCATGTTCAATGCTTAATTACTGAATCTTCATCATCCCCAAATACTTCTGCGCTTAATATTTATTAAACCCCCCTTTTCGATGAGACAAACCTCATCTACTATCTGAAATCTAACTTTCACAACATTTTGTAGATAGTAGTATGAACTAATAATATATAGTGCTGTTTGAAATCATCATTCCTTATGTTATGCTATGAAATTAATTTTTCCTTTTGATTTTAATGTTTCTCTTGTTCTAGTCAAAGAATGGTAGGGTGCCCTCCTAGTGATAATTTGACCAGTCATTTTATTATTATTATTTTTTACCCCTGGCCAGTCATTCTAAATTACTATTCAAAATGAACTGAGTCTCATGTGAATATTTCTATTAAATTTCCTATGATGTTACTTATGATTCAAAATAGCTATTATGATTCAAAAAAGCCAAAAGCCAAAGGGATATATAATCAAATATTTTATGGCTTAGTCAAAACAGATTAAATAAACATAAATTAGCTTATGTAAGTAATGACAAATATTTGTAAGAAGAGTTTCATTGATTAAAACATTTGACCATTCATTCCAGAACTGGCTTACTTATTAGGTTTAGGTGCCATAGGTATGAGGTCCACAATACTTTTATGGGTATACAAAATTTCTATTTAAATCAGAAGAAAAATGCATTTTTAGATCAAATAAAATATTCTATATATGAATACTATTAATATATTCATATTTATGGCAAATAAAATATAAAAATATGTGTGTGTGTATAAGCTACTTCAATAGAGATAGTAAAGAAGGCAAAATTCCCAGGGCCCTTGCAAGATATAATGCCATTGAGATTCACTCATTTTAACAAGTTTAGCTGAACTCCCTAGTATTTGTCAAGAACTATCTTAGATCTGATGTTTGTGTGGGGAAGCAGAAAAGTGAGGTGAAGAGTTAGATTGAACAAAATTTTTGTTTTTATCTTTATAGAATGCATGAATGTCTTCCTAAGGAGCAGAGCAAGTATGTCCATTGGTCCTTATGGTAAATGATATATGTGGTAAATGATACTGCGCATATAGATAAGTTGTAACGGTAAGCTCAGAGGACACAGTGACCAGCTCTCCTGGTGGGAGTGATGGAAGGATTCACATAGTGGATAGTAGTAACACAGAGACTTAAAAGATGACATGATATATATATATATGTATTTATATCTATATATGCATATATATGTGTGTATATATATATACACACATATATATTTATTTTTTGGTCAGAAGAGCTTTGGCTGCTCTATGTCTTTTTTGTTTCATATAAATTTTAGTAGTTTTTGTTCTATCTCTTTGAAGAATGTCATTGGAATTTTAATCGGATCACATTGAATCTGTAGCTTGCCTTTGACAAGATGGCCATTTTAATAATGTTAATTCTTCCTATCCATGAGCAGGGAATGCTTTTCCATTTCCATTTCCAGGTCTTCTTCTATCTCTTTTAAAGTGCTTTATAGTTTTATTTGTAAAGATTTTTCACTTCTCTTGTTAGGTTTATTCCCAGATATTTAATTTTCTTTGGTGCAATGGTGAATGGAGTGTTTTTTAAACTTCTTCTGTCTGATTTTCAACAATCCCACCCCTAGAAATTTACCCAACGACTACAAGAACACTAATTTTAGAGGACACCTGTACTCAGATGTTTATTGCAGCATTATTTACAATAACCAAGATATTGAAACAACCCAAATGCCCCAAAGTAGATGAATGGCTCAAAAAGTTGTCGTTTATGTACACAATGGAATATTATCATCAACAAGAAAGAAACATATCATTCGCAAAAACATGGATGGAGCTAGAAGAAATCATGCTAGCAGAAATAAACCAGAAAGGAAAAGAGAAATATGGTATGATCTCAGTTATATGAGGGATACAGGGAAAACAAACATACAAGAAAAACTTAAAACTATCAGCAGAACTAAAATATAGAGCAAGAGTGGGGGAGGGGGAAACCAGGGGTAGGATGGGCACAAAAGACTAAGATGGTGGCACATGGGTAACAGGGTGGTGGGTGAACCCTGGGACTGACAATGATGTAAAAATGTGTATTATTAAAAATATGTAAATAAAAAAAGAGATGAGAAGATAAATAAAGGGATAAGAAGAAGGCTATTTTGTTGGCAAATGGATGGCTTGCTCAAAGACTTGGGAGTGCTATGTATGGGCATTTCACAAAGCTGCAGATAGTTCTTTTTGGTTGTATAGACTGTATAAAGGTATGCCAGGTTCAAAACAGGAAAAGGCATGAATGCCATCCATGCCTTGCCAATGAGATTGTGATTGTATTTTACTCTACAGGTGGGGGTTTACAGTCTTAACCTTGGCATTAAGTACATTCACCATCTGACTTCCACTTACATACCATCTCCCAAGACCCTTTATAAGGCTACTCTAAAGTCAATCATTCATAGATGTACTGTCCTATTGCTGCTTGTTTTGCAAGCATCCTAATCTGGGTAGGTTCATTGTCAGTTCTAGCAGTTGAAGATTGTGGGTGCCCTTAGCATTATCTTCATAGAGTTTTCAATAGTGAACATGGCACTAAAGAAATAGCCACTTGAGTTTCTCCCTCAAGTTCTCTAAATTCTCCTCTGTGTTCTCCTTCCCCTTCCCTAAGTTGATGCTGCCCTTTGAGCTCCTCCCTTTTAGGCCCATGTGTGCTCACTTACACATGTGCACACCTATTGGGCCAAGTGTGTACAATCATGGGGAGAGCACAGCACCATAGGTGCTAATGGTAGAAAAAGCTTGACCAACTCATTTACCATACACTACTCTTTTGTATGTGTCTTCCTGTTATCTGAAATGCATTTCATTCTTTCAAAAGGATCATCTCAACAATAGCAGCTTCTTCCCTGAAGTCACTTCAGGGGCAGGCAGCACAATCAGTCAGAAGAGTTCAAATTGAGAAGGCCCTGTGGAATTATCTAGTCATTAACCTTCTCTTTATGTTAACTGAAGTCCATAGGGATGGAGAAACTTGAGCCCATTTCTAGTCTATAAGAAATAGAAGAAAATGGCACCAAATTCATAGTAGTTTTGATAGAAAACAATTATCTATTACAATTGTCTTCATAATTCGTTTGGCAATTAATCAATTCTGTATTGTCTTGACATAGCTGGTGTCATTTCAGCTATTTAAATTTTGCCATTTGATTTGTTTATACCTTTTTTAATTTTCCCAAACAAATGCTACTGCCCTGTGAGCTAGAACTGCTTCTTATAGTGATTTCCCATAGGACCTAAGGCAGTGATGCGATTCAACATCTCAGAATCCTTTACGTAGTTAATAATCTGATTGAGCTGCCTCATCATCATGACATTATGTGTCTACATTATAGAGATTATAAAACCAATGACAAAATAGAAAGTAGCACCTGCCTTGGGTTTCCAAATGGCAGAGCTTATGACATAGATCTTACATCCTTGATTTATGAGTGCATACTTCAAAAAGCAAAACAAAACACATAAACAAAAAATACCCTCCAAAACAAAAAAAAAAAAACCAAACTCTGTGTGAGAGAGTAAGGCTAGGGAAGAAGAGTCAAGTCTTGCCTTGGACATCTGATCTGCTGGGCTGGGAGGGAGGAGAGGGTCAGGTTTCTGATGTCTAAATCCTTGCAGAGTTGTCCTAATTTGAGCAAGGGGACTTCCCTGTCCAGCCATGTTGCTGAAAGCAAGTCATTGCTTGTGGGCTGCCCCAGAGTGAAACGAGGGAGTTAAGCGTTGAGTGTGACCTCCTTGGGGGGATGCTCTTTTCTGCTAGGAGAATTCACTGTCAACAGGGGCAGCTGTGAATCACTAGTCAACAATAAATCATTTCAGTTTGTGATAAGGATACTGACTTCGTCAAGGGAACCTGGGCAGAGCACCAGTAGCATCTATTACCACTTTCATCTGGGGAACCACTAAAACCCCCAAAGATATAAGCAAAACAAAAAGGTCAGATAATAGAGTCAAAGTACTGATCTTTTCTACTAAAGTTTGGCCTTTGCTGTTAGATGATAAATTTTTCTCAAGTGTTTCCCACAGAGCCTTACCTAGCCTAATATCCATATTGACCCCAATTCTAATAAAAACAGATTTAATGTACAAACAAATTATTCAGCTTTTCCAGTGGCCTGGCTTACTCTCTTAGAGGAATGCAGATACTGCTGAGAAAAAAACATGCCCACAGATCATCAGATATGAGATCATTTCCAAGGGTTTGAAGAACAAATATTCAAGATTCTTTTTTGCCTCCCAAGAGTCATGGAGATTGAGGAAATTTCCAGGTCCAAAAAAAAAATCCCTCCATTGCCAAGTAATTTGTGCTACAGATAACATAAGAGGAAGGAAGGAAGAAAGGAAGGAAGGAAGGAAGGAAGGAAAGAAGGAAAAGGGAGTGAGAAAGTGAGTGAGTGAGGGAATAAATGGATATTTCTCTCAAAGATTTCATCAAATACACTGATGTCTGTGGTGTGCAGAGGCAGAACTCTGGAATTAAATTACAGTCTGCCCAGTAGCTTGGGGTCCGGCTGTGTTTGACAGGCCTTAGAGACATTCTCCCTCTGGGCCTTGAGAGCAATTTTACTGGCTCTAATCTTAATTTGAGCTCAGCAATTAGGATTTCATCAGTTCTCTGCTACTTTAAATGGCCTCTGTTCTTACCTCATCATTCTCACAAAAGGAAGCCCCGTTTTTCAAGCCTTGGGTACCTCAGTTTACTCCAGTCAGTCTGCACTGCCTCCCACAGAAGGCATGGCTTTGCATCTGAATCTAGGCTTCATAACCAAAGGAGGCTTTTTACTTCCAAAAACTTCACCCAGTGAAGCCAGGTAGCAAGGTAAACACCTGGACCCCTTTGCAGGTTTCTTTCACTATAGTCATCTACATGCTGTACTGGGTTGATTTTTTCATCTTTTTTTTTTTTTTTTTTATTTAGTGGACCTCTCACAGTAGTTGGTATACCGCATTCCATTGGACAGATGTATCAGGTGGTTCTCATAGATTCACTTGAGCACCTAGAAGCTTAGCTGGGATCACAGCATTGGTGCTATTTCTGTTATTAGCCCCCAACCAGACCAAATGCCTGACATTCCCAATGAATTTGTGCAGGATGTTATGAATATAAATTTGGAGAAAATAATTAGTATTAATAATTTGTAAGAAAACTGAGGTCAGAACTTCCATAATGTCTACTATTCTCTTGAATTTATACCTAATTGCATTATATTTAAAATATGACAAACTCTTAATGCACTTGGCATAGAAAGGAAAACCAATTAACAAACGGGCACTCAAAAATGTTTTTCTGAAAAACCATTTTATCATGCAACCTCTGTAATTACAACTTTTAACCCGTAGATTGTATTGGAACTCATAGCATGAGAAGTTAAATAAGCAGTCAAAATGCATACCCATCCTCCAAACCTTCCCAGGCTTTCTGTTTACTTTGCATTTTTTTAAGTTAAAAAAAATCATTTAATGTGGGTGAATTTTTCCATTGCTTATAAACAACTATTAACAAATGAGTTTTAATTAGAAGATCATGGGAGTGAGGAAAATCTTGGGTGACTTTTCTAAGCTGGGAAGCTTAGAGTAGAGGAGAAACGTCAGTGGGAGTTGTGGTAGGAGGGTATTACTGATTTGATCCATGTGCAGGGTAAATGAGTTTTCAGGGTTTTTGCCCTTCAGCTATTGACTTCTATGGCCGCTCTTGCATAATTATACCTGTTCGTTTGTGAGTGGGCACACCTGAGCCTTGGAGAAGGCAATAAAGGAGTTGCATCACCCTGGGAGGAGA